>CM038681.1:53686404-53802407 GCA_021605205.1 Aegilops longissima | reverse complement strand
AACAACATTAATTAGAGTAACATGATGAGATTCACATGATAATCCAAGTACTAGATACTCAAGATGTCCATAACCGGGGACACGGCTAACCATGATTAGTTTGATACACTCTGCAGAGGTTTGTGCACTTTTCCCCACAAGACTCGATCTCCTCCGTTGGGATTCTCGCACTACATGGTGTTTGAGAAACGGATGACCGAGACATAGTCTTTCAGAAGCGCTAGCACCTTACGAACGGGTAGACCGTACCAACCTACATCCCCTACATCTGCTAGTGTACCGCTGTAAGAGTTCGCATGGCTTAGTCAACTATGCTAGAGCCCATAGTAGCTTGTGGCTGCACACGGAAGTTTCTAGCATGAAAAATCTCATGATCCCTTTGAGCCTGGGTGGCGGTCCAAAAAGAAACAGGCAATTCTGGAATACCGAGGTACCTCAATCCACCCAGATGTTTGTTTAAGTTGCCGGCTTAAATAAACCATTACTTAACAATCTCACATCTGTCATGGATACACTCACCCAATCCACGTCTACTAGCATAGCATGGCATAATAAGCAAACGTAGAAGTATCTCCCAAGGGTTTGATAATAAAACAGGTAATAGGTACTACCTCAACTACTTTCCCAAGACCCTCAATTTAATTAGATCCTAATCATGCAATGTTTGAGGATTGATCTAATGCATAAAAACTGGGTATGAAAAGGGATATGATCAAGGTGTTACTTGCCTTGTTGATGATCCGCGAAACCTAGAGATTCAAAGTAGCAAGCGGCGCACTCCGGGTACTCTATCGCAAACAAACAAGCATACAATGAGTACTCATCTAATGCACATGTAAAACTCAAATAAAAGATCTAACCAGAAAGTTCAACTTAAGAACTCCGGTTTGCAAAAAGAATCAAATCGAATGAAGCAACGAAAGTCAAACGGCGAAAGAAACAAGCTTCGTTTACTAATCTGGAGCTAAGTCAAATTTTACAGAGGCAAAAACTTGTTTGAGTTGATTATTCAGAAAGAGGGCTTCGAGACGAAACTCTAGGCGCTTGAATCGCCTGATTCCGATAAACGAGCAAAAAGTTATACTAGATTAAAAATCGGATCAGAAATCGCGATAAGAAAAATCGCGGAATAAATCCGAGAAAAAGAAAAATGACGAACAGATTATCAAACAAACGTTCGTTATCTGGATCTAACGATGAACGCGTTCGTTAAAACGAACTATCGAGCGAACGCTCGGTAAATAACCTAAACCGAAAAAACCGATCTAATAAAAAAAGGGATCTAAAAAAACCGACGAAAACCGACGGAAAAACCGAACGGTTTTCTAAAAACAGGCGGCAACCTCGGCGCGGCGGTCGGCGGCGGCGGCTCATGGCGGCGGCGGCGGCGGCGCTGGGCAGCGGCGGCGGCTCTGGCGGCTAGGGTTAGGGGGGAGCGAGCTGGGCGCGGGGTGATCGGCTGGGTCGGCCGGGGTGGCGCTATTTAAAGCCCCCCGGCCAGAGGAGTCCTGGCCGGATCCGGCCCATAGTCGGTCCGTTTTTATTAAAAAAAATTACACGCAGAAAAACAAACGAAAGAAATACTAAACGGACTCCAAAAATCCCGAAATAAATTTTCCCCGGCTTCTAAAATCAAGCCGGACAAGATAAACATTTATTTGAGGCCTAAATGCAATTTTGAAAAACACGCATTTTCCCTAAATTCAAATAAAGTAGTGATAAACTCCAAATAAAAATCTTATTTGATTTTTTTATTAAATCTTCAATATTTCTTTATTTTGGGAAAGTCATTTTATTCCCTCTCTCATATTTTGATAACAGAAATAATTGAAGATAAAATAAATAAAATCAAATGATCCGATTTTCAAAATTGAGAAAACTCAAATATGAAAATAACGAAATCTCCAACTCTCTCCGTGGGTCCTTGAATTGCGTGAAATTTCTAGGATCGAGCCAAGATGCAATAAGATATGATATGCAAATGATGATCTATGTATAACATTCCAAATTGAAAATGTTACAAATGCAGAGTTGATAATGATAGTGCAACTTATTTGTGGCACTGCCGTTTGGGTCATATTGGTGTAAAGAGCATGAAGAAACTCCATATTGATGGACTTTTGGAATCACCTGATTATGAATCACTTGGTACTTGCAAACCATGCCTCATGGGCAAGATGACTCAAACGCCGTTCTCCGGAACAATGGAGCGAGCAACAGATTTATTGGAAATCATACATACTGATGTATGTGGTCCGATGAATATTGAGGCTCGCGGCGGGTATCGTTATTTTCTCACCTTCACAGATGATTTAAGCAGATATGGGTATATCTACTTAATGAAACATAAGTCTGAAACATTTGAAAAGTTTAAATAATTTCAAAGTGAAGTGGAAAATCATCGTAACAAGAAAATAAAGTTTCTACGATCTGATCGTAGAGGAGAATATTTGAGTTACGAGTTTGGTCTTCATTTAAAACAATGCGGAATAGTTTCACTACTCACGCCACCCGGAACACCACAGCGTAATGGTGTGTCTGAACGTCGTAATCGTAGTTTACTAGATATGGTGCGAACTATGATGTCTCTTACTGATTTACCGCTATCATTTTGGGGTTATGCTTTAGAGACGGCTACATTCACGTTAAATAGGGCACCATCTAAATTCGTTGAGACGACTCCTTATGAACTGTGGATTGGCAGGAAACCAAAGTTGTCATTTCTTAAAGTTTGGGGCTGCGATGCTTATGTGAAAAAACTTCAACCTAATAAGCTCGAACCCAAATCGGAGAAATGTGTCTTCATAGGATACCCAAAGGAGACTGTTGGGTACACATTCTATCACAGATCCGAAGGCAAGACATTTGTTGCTAAAAATGGATCCTTTCTATAGAAGGAGTTTTTCTCGAAAGAAGTGAGTGGGAGGAAAGTAGAACTTGATGAGGTAACTGTACCTGCTCCCTTATTGGAAAGTAGTTCATCACAGAAACCGGTTCCTGTGACACCTACACCAATTAGTGAGGAAGCTAATGATATTGATCAAGAAACTTCAGATCAAGTTACTACCGAACCTCGTAGGTCAACCAGAGTAAGATCCGCACTAGAGTGGTACGGTAATCCTATTCTGGAGGTCATGTTACTTGACCATGGCGAACCTACGAACTATGAGGAAGCGATGATGAGCCTAGATTCCGCAAAATGCCTTGAGGCCATGAAATCTGAGATGGGATCCATGTATGAGAACAAAGTGTGGACTTTGGTTGACTTGTCCGATGATCGGCAAGCCATCGAGAATAAATGGATCTTCAAGAAGAAGACTGACGCTGACGGTAATGTTACTATCTACAAAGCTCGACTTGTTGCGAAAGGTTTTCGACAAGTTCAAGGGGTTGACTACGATGAGACTTTCTCACCCGTAGCGATGCTTAAGTCTGTCTGAATCATGTTAGCAATTGCCACATTTATGATTATGAAATTTGGCAAATGGATGTCAAAACTGCATTCCTGAATGGATTTCTAGAAGAAGAGTTATATATGATGCAACCAGAAGGTTTTGTCGATCCAAAAGGTGCTAACAAAGTGTGCAAGCTCCAGCGATCCATTTATGAACTGGTGCAAGCCTCTCGGAGTCGGAATAAACATTTTGATAGTGTGATCAAAGCATATGGTTTTACACAAACTTTTGGAGAAGCCTGTATTTACAAGAAAGTGAGTGGGAGCTCTGTAGCATTTCTAATACTATAAGTGGATGACATATTGTTGATTGGAAATGATATAGAATTTCTGGATAGCATAAAAGGATACTTGAATAAGAGTTTTTCAATGAAAGACCTCGGTGAAGTTGCTTATAAATTGGGCATCAAGATCTATAGAGATAGATCAAGACGATTAATTGGACTTTCACAAAGCACATACCTTGATAAAGTTTTGAAAAGGTTCAAAATGGATCAAGCAAAGAAAGAGTTCTTGCCTGTGTTACAAGGTGTGAAGTTGAGTCAGACTCAATGCCCTACCACTACAGAATATAGAGAGAAAATGAAAAATGTACCCTATGCTTCAGCCATAGGCTCTATCATGTATGCAATGCTGTGTACCAGACCTGATGTGTGCCTTGCTATTAGTTTAGCAGGGAAGTACCAAAGTAATTTAGGAGTGGATCACTGGACAGCGGTCAAGAATGACCTGAAATACCTGAAAAGGACTAAGGATATGTTTCTTGTTTATGGAGGTGACAAAGAGCTCGTCGTAAATGGTTACGTCGATGCAAGCTTTGACACTGATCCGGAAGATTCTAGATCGCAAACTGTGGCGACCGGTTTTCCGGGTAATAAATTCCAGAAAATGGCCGTCGGGCTCACCAGCCCCAGGATTACTGTTAGCTGATGAGGCACCAACTTGATACAGAAATTCCGAGTAAAATACAAAATATGTGGTACAAGACCATCTGGTCTGTGAGTACAACAAATGGTTTCTAGTGGTCGATGGCGGAAGCGGGTTGTGGATCATCAGGATCTATGTGACTCCATTTCCCACAGGAACAGCTGACCAGGTTAACTCCTATCTTCGCGGGGCTGCTATCACCGTTGCTTAGGTTTCGGGGCTATCATCGCGACGCTCCTCTCCACGCAAGAAATCTGGCCAAGACAATAGCCAGGGACAAGCCAGTGAGTACTTTGAATGTACTCGCAAACATTATGAACACAGGTATAATATAAGTGACAAACACGCACTGAAATGCTCTATGATCACATCGTCAGTCATAAAGTAAAATCTCTGAAGCATGCAAGCAGATTATTAAAATGTAACAATGAATATGTAATGACGGGGCAGGAATAAAATGCACCATTCGGATGTCTGAAGCGACGTCTCGAATTTATGGTAAATAACAAGCACGCCTCAGTCGGGCGTCTGAGCGACACCACATAAAGGACTTATAAAATAAATAACAAGCAATGCCACAGTCGGGCGTCTCAGCGACACCACATAAAGGGCTTATAAATGAAATAAATAACGAGCAATGCCATAGTCGGGCGTCTCAGCGACACCACATAAAGGGCTTATAAATGAAATAAATAACGAGCAATGCCACAGTCGGGCGTCTCAGCGACACCACATAAAGGGCTTATAAATGAAGTAAATAACGAGCAATGCCACTGTCGGGCGTGTCAGCGACACCACATAAAGGGCTTATAAATGAAATAAATAACAAGCAATGCCACGATCAGGCCTCAAATGACACCACATAAAGGGCTTATAAATAATCACCGTGAATATCCAGGAGGTAGAACAATCCCAGGGATATTCGATAATTCAGATAATATAACGGGTTCGTCCATAACAAATAATATTCATAAACATTACAAGTCTCAAATTGTGATCCAGTTCTGTTTCAATAATATCTCCTCCGAAGACCGACACTAAGACCGACACCTGACCCATCCCAGACTGAAATCCTTAACCAAGGACACGGCTATTCGAATAGGTTTAATCTCTGCAGAGGGTGTACTCTTTATCCACGAGCAACGGATTCCTTTAGTCCATCGGGACTAATTCCGTCTACGGCCTTTTAGTTGAAAACACACCTAACTGGCACACACCAGCTTAACTTACCGGTGCCTGGAATCACCCATGACACTTGTTAAGCAAAACTCTAAGTGGGGAGGCTACAACCTCGCGTAGCATGGGATCAAATTTATATCGCGCGCTCTAAGGGGTGGCCTCCCCTCTCGGTCTCAACCGGAAACACCCATGCCCCCGGACCAGGTGGCCTGCCTACCAGCTACAACCGGTATCTTCCACCATGACCTCTCTGTACGGTGTGTGCTTGAAAGGGGTTAACGACTTACTGAACCATACTCTACTTGTTGTAGAGTCAAGTGGTAGTACGAAACAAGTATGGGGGTTACTGGAACAAGACTTGATCTACGGTCGACTCAGGAGGTTTATAAATTCCCTGCATGACATATATAACAAATATATTTCAACCAACAAAGTCACCACTCACTATACCTTACCATGCCATACCGGACATAGCCGTCCACGACAGGGACCGGCGACAAGCTCACGCCTACCCAAGGCAGAGGCTTTCCCGGATTCCTTTCCGGCATGCATGCAAGGCACATGAGAATGGTTACCATCACAAGTATATTCATTTCCAACAACAAGGAGGTCACCAATATGCATTCATGCAAATGATCATATCACATGAAATAACGAGCTCTTCGAAATGAGGTGGTGTTATAAACGTGTCGGCTAACACACCAAAAGTATTATGTCGGGGTTCAGAATGCTTGCCTTCAAGTCGTGGAGGGGTGAGGTCCTCTCCAAAACTTTTGAAAGTTTTCTCTTCTCTCTCCAAAATCCTATTAAAAATATTTTTGAATCAATAAATAGTTTCAAAATAGAACCCAAAAGTTGTCTGATTTTTTTGAAATAAATATTAAAATAAACTAGACAATATTTGAGAGAGGTAGGAAAAAGAATCAACTCATTTGGAGTTGTATTTAAAAAGTTACAGCCTTTCAAAGTTTTGATCAAAATCTGTTATTTAAATTAAAACAGAAAAAGAAAACGATTCGAATAAACACGTACACGTCGAAAGCGTATTCGGGAAATACGCTTCCACTTATCCAGCGTGGATGGCGCGGGGAGTCACTGACAGTGGGTCCAGGTGGCCCACTAGTCAGGTTTGACTAGTCCACGCGCGCGTTGCCTCCTCCGGCCGAAACAGAGGCGGAGCTCCGGCGAGGCTCGCCGGTGAATGACGGCACCGTTCGGAAAACGGAGGCCATCTGCGGGCTCAGGGGATCAAGACGGTCACTCCGGTGGTCGTTGGATCGGCGGGGGTGGAGGGAGTCACCGACGGCTAGCTTCGCGGCGGACGGTGGCCGTCGGGCAAAGTGGTTTTGGGGCTGCGGTGGTTCCTGATCAAGATCGAGCAAGGGGAAGGGTTCACGGGAGGAAGAGAGAGCTCGTGGAGAGAGTGGAGAGGAGGTCTGGTGGCGCCGGAATGGCCGGGGCTGTGGCGGCGGCAGGAGTTGCCGGAGATGGGGACGGAGACCTCCCCGGGTCGATTTCGAGCTAGGGAAGCGACATTGGGGTAGCCTGAGGTTGTCTGCATGCGGGGACGGGCTCGGGGCTCCCTTAAATAGGCGAGTCGAGGCGGTTCAGCGGCGGCCGCGGATAAGGTCGCCGGAAACCGTCTTTCTGTATCTTGGGCGACGTGGCGGCGACGTGGGCTATAGGACAAGCTTGTGGATGAGCTCGCGCTGTTCCAGGAGGCAGGTGGCGAGCGCTGGTGGCTTGGGCGGCACCGACCTGGCCGAGACGCGCTGCGGACGCCGGCATGCCGCCAAGGGCTCTGACGGCGGTGTTGTAGGGCGCCAGGGGCTTCTTGGCGTGATGCGGGGAGAAGGTTAGTGAGTGGCGTGGCTCCGCAGGGCGGTGGAAAACCAGGGGCGCGATGCGTCGGCTCGGGCGTGGCACGTGCAATACGCGTGCTCTGCTCGCGCCCATAGCACGCATGGGACGTGCTCGACGAAATGCCATGGCATGCTAGGGGGCTCCAAACTACAAGAGGGTTAGCAGGGTGGGGTTATAGGCTAGGGCAGAACTATTGGACATGCTGGTCTGGTCAGGGGATTAAGTTCACAGTGTAAACAAAAACTCATGTCAAAACAGATCATGCCCATAAGGTGTTTGACAAAATGCCAAGGGCACTTAGGCATTTCTTGGAGTGGCCAAAACTTCCATAGTGGGGTCTCTTTAGATGAAAGAGAGGGTGGTAAGATTAGTTTGTCCAAAGCACAAACTTGCTAGTGCAAGTTTTGCAAAACTCCAATTCTGGACAGAAAGAAAATGACATTGTTGCAAGCACTTAGAATCATCCAATGGGTCCACTCTCCTAGACTTAAGGGTTTGGCAAGGAGGACTACCCGTAGGAAAAGGAATCATGGATCAAGAAGCAACTAAAAAGGTGGTTGCTGTACAAATCCTCAGGTTGGACCAGAATAGAAAAGAGGTTGATTCACTCAAAATTTTCAAAGAACAAAGCTGGGTTCTTGCCTAAAGTGGAATAGTATGCTCCTACTAACATCCCAAAATTTTGGTAGAAGTTTTAAAGAAATATTTGAATAGGTTGTAGTGTAAAAATGCTCTCTGGACCAGATTTGAAAATATGGTGTAGAGCTCAAAATATTTCAATGGGCAGAAGATATTTTTGCACAAAAGTGGTTCAAATACTCCATATGACATCTCCAAATTTTGGTGGGATTTTTAAATGAATTTATAAAAGGGTTGTAGTACAAATGGGACCATAAAACTATGGGAAACTATTTTTCAAGAAAATAAGGATCAGGACGAATATTATATAATTAATTCTTCTGATAAAAGAAAATATTTTCTTGAGAGGGTAAACAAGTCCAATATCATAAGTGAAAGGTTTTTCATCTTAGGGAACAACTCCAAGATAACCAAGAAAAGAATGGTTCTGAAATCAAGAAAACCCAAGAAAAAGGAAAGTTAAATCTCCTAGCAAGATTTTAATTAACAAAACAAGGTTAAAATTTTTGGGGTGTCACAACAAACCGGATTTGTGTTTATATTGAACGGTGGAGTTCTCAGTTGGTGCAGTTCTAAACAAAGCGTCGTGGCAGGATCTACGTGTGAAGCGGAGTACATAGCTGCTTCGGAAGCAGCAAATGAAGGAGTCTGGATGAAGGAGTACATATCCGATCTAGGTGTCATACCTAGTGCATCAGGTCCAACGAAAATCTTTTGTGACAATACTGGTGCAATTTCCTTGGCAAAGGAATCCAGATTTCACAAGAGAACCAAGCACATCAAAAGACGCTTCAATTCCATCCGTGATCAAGTCCAGGTGGGAGACATAGAGATTTGCAAGATACATACGGATCTGAATGTTGCAGACCCGTTGACTAAGCCTCTCTCACGAGCAAAACATAATCAGCACCAAAGACTCCATGGGTGTTAGAATCATTACTGTGTAATCTAGATTATTGACTCTAATGCAAGTGGGAGACTGACAGTAATATGCCCTAGAGGCAATCATAAAGTTATTTTTTATTTCCTTAATTCATGATAAATGTTTATTATTCATGCTAGAATTGTATTAACCGGAAACATAATACATGTGTGAATACATAGACAAACAGAGTGTCACTAGTATGCCTCTACTTAACTAGCTCGTTGATCAAAGATGGTTACGTTTCCTGGCCATAGAAATGAGTTGTCATTTGATAAACGAGATCACATCATTAGGAGAATGATGTGATTGACTTGACCCATTCCGTTAGCTTAGCACTTGATCCATTTAGTTTACTGCTATTGCTTTCTTCATGACTTATACATGTTCCTATGACTATGAGATTATGCAACTCCCAATTACCGGAGGAACACTTTGTGTTCTACCAAACGTCAAAATGTAACTGGGTGATTATAAAGGTGCTCTATAGGTGTCTCCAATGGTACTTGTTGAGTTGGCATAGATCGAGATTAGGATTTGTCACTCCGTGTTTCGGAGAGGTATCTCTGGGCCCTCTCGGTAATGCACATCACTATAAGCCTTGCAAGCAATGTGACTAATGAGTTAGTTGCGGGATGATGCATTACGAAACGAGTAAAGAGACTTGCCGGTAACGAGATTGAACTAGGTATTGAGATACCGACGAGTGAATCTTGGGCAAGTAACATACCGATGACAAAGGGGACAACGTATGTTGTTATGCAGTTTGACCGATAAAGATCTTCGTAGAATATGTAGGAGCCAATATGAGCATCCAGGTTCCGCTATTGGTTATTGACCGGAGACGTGTCTCGGTCATGTCTACATAGTTCTCGAACCCGTAGGGTCCGCACGGTTAACATTCTGTGACGATCGGTATTATGAGTTTATGTGTTTTGATGTACCGAAGGTAGTTCAAAGTCCTGGATATGATCACGGATATGACGAGGAGTATCGAAATGGTCGATACATAAAGATAGATATATTGGATGACTATGTTTGAACTTCAGAAGGGTTCCGGGCAAGTTCGGACAAATACCGGAGTACCGGGTGGTTACCGGAACCCCCCAGGGAGTGTAATGGCCCTATTGGGCCTTATTGGAGAAGAGGAGGGGCGGCCAGGGCAAGCCGCGCGCCCCCTCCCCTCTAGTCCGAATTGGACAAGGAGGGGGCGGCGCCCCCCTTTCCTTCCCCCTCTCTCCTCCTTCCCTCTCCTACTCCTACTATTGGAAGGGTTGAAGTCCTACTCCCGGTGGGAGTAGGACTCCCCTTGGGGCACGCCTAGGAGGGCCGGCCTCTCCCCCTCCTCACTCCTTTATATACGGGGGAGGGGGCACCCCATAGACACACAAGTTGATCATTGATCTTTTTAGCCGTGTGCGGTGCCCCCCTCCACCATAATCCACCTCGGTCATATCGTAACGGTGCTTAGGCGAAGCCCTGCGTCGGTAGCTTCATCAACACCGTCATCACGCCGTCGTGCTGTCGGAACTCTCCCTCGAAGCTCTACTGGACCGTGAGTTCGTGGGACGTCACCGAGCTGAACATGTGCAGATCGCGGAGGTGTCGTAGTTCGGTACTAGGATCGATCGATCGTGAAGACGTACGACTACATCAACCGTGTTGTCATAACGCTTCCGCTTATAGTCTACGAGGGTACGTGGACGACACTCTCCCCTCTCGTTGCTATGCATCACCATGATCTTGTGTGTGCGTAGGAATTTTTTTGAAATTACTACGTTCCCCAACATGTCCAAACTGCGTGAAGAAATAAGAGTAAAAGGCGATGCGAGTGGCAATGGCATCCAACTTTCGCCGCAACGGGAAGGTCCACACATAGTGCAAAAAATCATCTAGAATAACAAGATAGTAAAGATAGCATGTATTGCTTGCAACATGAGAAGTCCAAACATCACTATGAATTAACTCAAATGGGTATGACGTGACATGCGATGAAGTGCTAAATGGAAGACGAACATGTTTGTCGAGACGACACGCATGACAAGTGTGACCGTCGATCGTATTACACGTGAAAGAAAAACTCCGAAGAATATGACGAAGGGTGGCTGGGTTGGGATGTCCTAGTCGAGCATGCCAGAGGTCCACTCCGGTGGAGAGCACCATGGGTGCGGCGGAGGAGGAGGTGGATGAGTGGACCAGGTAGAGCTCGTCAGGGCTGTCACATTGGTGGAGCACCATCCAGGTACGGGCATCCTTAACTGAAAAGTCAAACATGTCAAATTCAACAGTGACAGGATTTTCACGTGTAAAAGAACGAAGGGAAACAAGATTTTTAATGAGGTCAGGAGAGACAACTATGTTAGAAAGTGGTAAAGGCATGGAGTTAGATGGAAAAGCAGCATGGCCAACATGAGTAATGGGCATGGAATAACCGTCACCCATGGTAATGCGAGCAGCGGTGTGAACGGGGTGAGCGGTGAGAAGGTTACCAGGGTTAGAGGCCATGTTAGTCGTAGCTCCAGTATCCATGTACCAGTCGCCACCACCGGCGTACTACTGCGGCGTGGGAGCGGAGTGCAGGACCGCTAGTAGCGCGGGATCCATGGGCGCCGAGGGAAGCGCCGGAGCCGAAGGCTGCGGCTGTGGCGGGGCACCGCAAGGAGCAGGGAAAACCCGTCGGCCGGAGGGGGCGCCCCGTAGGGCGCGGAGTAGCCGTAGGGCAGCGCGGGCTCGTACATCTGAGGAGCCGCATGCAGCGCCTGATGAGCAGCCAGACTGGCGCCGAAGAAGCCCGTGACGGGGGCGAGCGGAATGGGCATGTAGTACGCTTGGAAGACCCCCGTCCAGGGGTTCTGCCCGCCGCCGTGGCGCCGGCTGGTGCTGCTGCTGCGGTGGCGAGGCACCCGCTGCGGGCGCCGCTGCTGCGGTTACGGCGCGCCCTTGGCGGCATCGGTGGGGTCGGCTAGGGAGCCGACTGGTGCGGGTAGGGAAACCCTGATGGGGGCGGCGCCTGGTAGGAGCCCGGGCCAGGCCGCGGCTGAGGAGTCAGGGCGGCGGGCAGGGCACCACCGCTGGTGCTACCGGCAGTGAGGGCGGTGTGGGTGGCCCTAGTGCGCGCCATCTTCATCCTACGTTCCTCCAGCTTCAGGCACACCAAGCCCTTGGGAAAAGTCAGATCGGTGATGAGGGTGAGGTTGGAGGCGTTCCTGAAGTCATCGTTCAGGCCGGCAGTGAGCATACTGAGAAGAAGCTCATCGGAGACCTTCTCACCGAGGTCACAGAGCTCAACGGAAAGCTTCTTGAGGCGCATGCAATAGTCGTCAATGCACGAGTCGTGCTGCTGACACCCAAAAAACTCGCCGTGCAAGAAAACCTTGCGCTGAAGCTTGTTGTCGGTGAATAGGCCGTTGAGCTTGGTCCAGACGGCGTGAGCATCATCCTTGGCGGAGACCACTGTGTGGAAGAGGTCCTTCGAGATGGTGGTGTAGAACCAGCCGATGAGAGTGGCGTCGATGATCATCCACTCGTCATCGTTCACCATGAAGCGGGAGTCCACGAAGCCATCGATGTGATCCTTGATATTGTACTCACAACTCACGGAACACAAGGGCGAAGTACGTCTTCCAGGCATAGTAGGTGGAGGTGTGGTGATCAAGGATGACGGAACCCGACCGACGATGTTGAGATCGCAGATGAGGACGGGGTCGGGACCGGCGAACGGATTAGTGCGGGTGGAAACAGAGGAACCGAGGGAGTCCATGGCGGTGCGGGAGGAGGGGAGGTGTGATGGCTAGGGGAAGGGGTGGCGGAGGCTGTGGTGGAGACTACAACTGCGGCGGCTAGGGTTAGAGGGGAAGGCGGAAGCAAGGGTAGAGGTGGGAGGCGGCGGCTGGGACACTGGGCGGCGGCGCGGCAGCGTGCGAGACAAGGCGGCAGCGGCGGCGATGAAGATCGCGGCAGCGGCATGTTAGGGTTAGGATCGAAGGTATGATACTATGTTGAGAGCTAACTTTTGGCAATGCAACTCGATATATTGATCGGTGCATAAAGCATGTATATATGAGTGTACAACGTGGTCCTCGACCTCTACTATATAAGGACCAAGAGGCGGGCCAGGATATACAATATACATGCAAAACCATATATGTTCAACAGTCTGTACACTCCCATGACTATTTGGCGCTGTTGGTATGTGCGGAATGAGATTGTCCACGACAAGCGCCCGCCACCAGTCCATGCCTCCACTCGGTTCCTCTCTAGTTACATTACTTCTTTGGTGGCTCTGCATGCAGAATGAACCTCAAGCTGATCATGTCAAGGGGAAGATGATTGCTAGCCCCTAACTCAGGAAGAAGTCAGAACTACAAGGTATGCAACAAGTGGGCATACAGCCAGCTCGGTGGGAGGCGCCCCCAGTAGGCTGGACCGCTCCGAATGTTGATGGGTCCTTTTCAGAACATGACGGAACAACGGGTGCCAGAATGATCCTTCGTGACGCTGATGGTGTTAGCATCTTTTCATCTAGCCGAGAGCTTAGACAGTGATTGTCTCTCCTTGAGGCCATGCTTGTTATGGGTGTATTTTTATACACTTGTATTTATTTTACGAGCGTATCTTATCGGGCGTGTGCAAATTCCACCTGACAACCAAAATGACGGATCGCAGGGGTAAAAGCGCTGGAAACGACAATCCAATCAAGCCCTGGGTCTGAGTTGGTTGCATGCATGGAGGGCATCTCCCTTGCTTTCCAATGGACGTCCTTGCTTGTTAGTGTGCAAACTGATTGCATGGATGTGGTTAAGATGATCACGAGCACGGACGAGGACAGGTCGATGCAGATGATGATGGTGCAAGAAATAAAATCACTCATTCAGGACTCAGGAGCGTAGAGAATTCTTAGTCAAGCATGTTAGGTGGGAACAAAGTCATTATTTAGCAAGCCTTGGTAGAAATAAGAAGCGCACTGCGGTGTGGCTTCATTCAGGAACTAAATGAGTTTCCTGACCTTTGTATGGCAGACTTGGACGCCGCTTGATTAATAAATTCTCAAAATAAAAAGAGAAACCTTCCTGAAAACGCTCCATGAAAAACGCTCTGTGTAAGCGCTCCATTTTTTTTTAGAAGAAACCTCGCCACTTTATTGATCAAGGATGTTCATAGGCACACGTGCTGGGTCATGGGGGTTAACCAGCCATACGTGTCTACCTACATTCAGATTACAAGCGAATTTGGCGAGGTTATGAGCCTCGAAGTTATGGTTTCTAGACTCATGAACAAAGGAACAAAAATCAAAACTATTACAATGACTTGATATTTCATGAACAATGGCAGCATGGACTCATCCCGTGCCTTTGTTGATGTCGTTCACTACTCCCAAGCAATCCGATGCCACCTTTATTTTCCGTTGTAGAAGATCATCCGCGAGAGCCATGCCTTCCTGCAAGCATAGGTTTCAAAAATTGTTGGATCTCTGTTCCATTAAATACCACCGCGGATGAACCGAGGTATATCCCAATATGATCACGGCACACCGCGGCAACTACTCCTCCTCTTCTGTTGCACGCCAAGGCGCCATCCACGTTGATTTTGGCTACTCCCTCCAGCGATGGTAGCCATACCATAGGTTCGTTGCGTCGCCCCGCCTCCCCGGGGTTGTTCATAGGCCCTTGGGAAGGAACCTGACTAAGCTCAGATACGTACCGCTCGACGAAAGATGAAGTTTGCCCCGACGATTGGAATATACCTTCATGGATAGCTTGTCTTCGTGCAAACCATATCGACCAAAGGGTCACCACCATTCGTACAAACAGGTTCCGATCAAGGTCCTCATTGAGCTGGAAGAGCCAGTTCTTGGCTCGGGGCTCCTCGCTTGCCGCCATTTTGGACACCGGTACAGGATCCGCCAAAGCCCAAGTGCACCGTGCATGGGTGCAGGCTAGTAATGCATGACGCCAAGAATCGGCTACCCCGCACAAAGGGCATGCGTCCCTTGTTGACATATTCCGTCTGCTCAGCACATCTGTCGTTGGGAGCGAGTGGCGAGCCAAACGCCATAGAAACACTCGTATTTTTTATGGTACTTTCATGTTCCACAGATTTGTCCAGTCCTCTTCCTCCTTACTCCCAGTTGAGGAGCCGCTCCTCCCCTCATGCCAATTTTCTCTAGTGATCTTTGTCTTAACCATGAACTTGTATGCAGAGCTAACTGTGAACCGTCCTTTCTTGTAAGGGTGCCATGCCCAAAAGTCGTCTATGTTCCTTGTACATATCGGGATCTTCATGACCGCTTCAGCATCTGTGGGAAGAAAAGCTGTTGTAATCAGCGCCGAGTCCCATGATGCTGTCGCTGGCAGTAGCAGTTCTGAGACCAACTCCGGTGGGTTTTGTACTAGGGAAACTATTGGGCGCAGAGACGATTCTTTGGGAATCCAGTTATGCTCCCAAATCTTCGTGCTCAGGCCGTTACCAATCTTCCGGATTAATCCCTGTTTGAGGATGTCTCCACCCTCCAGCAAAGCTCGCCAAATTTGTGAAGGTCGTGAGCCCAACTCGGCATCGAGGAACGAGCCTTCAGAATTCTTGCACTTAAAGAAGTGGTGTCAATAAGCACCCTCCATGCCGGACGAGCTAAAAGTGCCAAGTTAAAAAGCTCAAGGTCTCTAAAACCCATTCCACCAAGATATTTAGGTCTCGTCATCACCTCCCAAGAGACCCATCCCGGTTTCCTTCCTCCCTGCTTACATCCCCATCAGAACTTGTGAATGGTTGAATTGATATGGCTGCACAGTCCTCAAGGCAATTTGAAGCATGACATTGAAAAAACGGGAATTGCTTGTGCTACAGATTTGATCAAAACCTCTTTACCACCTGCTGACAAACACTTACCCATCCATCCTTTGACTTTATCCCAAACCTGATCACTTAGATGTTTGAATGTACCCATCTTTGAATGACCTACGTCAGTTGGCATTCCAAGGTATCTATCACTCAATGATTCATTTGGCACTTGTAAACAGCCCTTGACTGCATCTCTGACAATTTGCGGGCACCCTTTGCTAAAGAAGATGGAAGATTTGTCCTTATTAATCCTCTGACCCGAAGCTCTGCAGTATATATCCAATAGGTTTGACACCTCTTCTGCTCCACTCGCCTTGAAAAACAGTAGGCTATCATCCGCGAATAAAAGGTGGTTCACCGAAGGAGCCGATGGTGCCACCTTAATGCCGCTTAGGTGGGATGAATCATTCTGAGACTTTAACAGGCACGAAAGGCCCTTTGCTTCCAACAAGAAAAGGTATGGAGAGATAGGATCTCCCCGTCGAATACCTCGAGAAGGGTTAAAACCCTCCAAAATATTACCATTAAAAAGAATAGAAAAGGAAACTGTTTTGACCATGTTCATGATGACCGTGATCCAATGTTCCGCAAAGCCCAGTTTCCTCATGATAGCTTCCAGGTAACTCCACTCAACCCTATCATAAGCTTTCATCATGTCCAGCTTGAGTGCACAATGACTATTGCCCTTCGACTTGTTCCTCTTCATGAAGTATAAGCACTCATAGGCTGAGATTATGTTGTCAGTAATCAACCTGCCCGGAACGAATGCAGATTGCTCCTCTGAAATAATCTCAGGCAGTATAACTTTCAAACGGTTTGACAAGACCTTCGATAGTATCTTGTAGAACACGTTACATAAACTGATAGGACGAAACTGTGACAATAAGGTAGGATTTGATACCATAGGTATTAGCACCAGCAAAGTGTCGTTAACACATTCCGGGCTCTCCTCCCCCCTCACAATGCGGAGTACTGCCCTGGTAACTGATACGTCTCTGCCGTATCTACTTTTCCAAACACTTTTGCCCTTGTTTTGGACTCTAACTTGTATGATCTGAATGGAACTAACCCGTACTGACGTTGTTTTCAACAGAATTGCCATGATTTTGTTTTATGTGTAGAAAACAAAAGTTCTTGGAATGACCTGAAACTCCACGGAATATCTTAGAATAAATACTAAAAAAATCCTCGCCAAAGATGAAGACCAGGGGGCCCACACCCTGTCCACGAGGGTGGGGCGCCCCCCCTCTGGCGCGCCCCTACCTCGTGGGCCCCCTGGAGACCTTCCGACGCCAACTCTAACTCTATTTATTGGCTTTCGGGGAAAAAATCAGAGAGAAGAAATCATCGTGTTTTACGATACGGAGCCACCGCCAAGCCCTAATCTCTCTCGAGAGGGCTAATCTGAGTCCGCTCGGGCTCGGAGAGGGGGATTCGTCGCCATCGTCATCATCAACCATCCTCCATCACCAATTTCATGATGCTCACCGCCGTGCGTGAGTAATTCCATCGTAGGCTTGCTGGACGGTGATGGGTTGGATGAGATTTATCATGTAATGAGTTAGTTTTGTTAGGGTTTGATCCCTAGTATCCACTATGTTCTGAGATTGATGTTGTTATGACTTTGCTATGCTTCATTCTTGTCACTAGGGCCCGGGTGCCATGATTTCAGATCTGAACCTATTATGTTTTCATGAATATATGTGTGTTCTTGATCCTACCTTGCAAGTCTATAGTCACCTACTATGTGTTATGATCCGGCAACCCCGAAGTGACAATAATCGGGACCACTCCCGGTGATGACCATAGTTTGAGGAGTTCATGTATTCACTATGTGTTAATGCTTTGTTCCGGTTCTCTATTAAAAGGAGGCCTTAATATCCCTTAGTTTCCAATAGGACCCCGCTGCCACGGGAGGGTAGGACAAAAGATGTCATGCAAGTTCTTTTCCATAAGCATGTATGACTATATTCGGAATACATGCCTACATTACATTGATGAATTGGAGCTAGTTCTGTGTCACCCTATGTTATGACTGTTACATGACGAACCGCATCCGGCATAATTATCCATCACTAATCCGGTGCCTACGAGCTTTCCATATATTGGTTCTCGCTTATTTAGTTTCCCGCTGCTACTGTTACAATCACTACAAAATACCGAAAACATTACTTTTGCTGTCTTTACTTTTGTTACTGTTACTACCACTATCATATTACTTTGCTACTAAACACTTTGCTGCAGATACTAAGTTTCCAGGTGTGGTTGAATTGACAACTCAGCTGCTAATACTTGAGAATATTCTTTGGCTCCCCATGTGTCGAATCAACAAATTTGGGTTGAATACTCTACCCTCGAAAGCTCTTGCGATCCCCTATACTTGTGGGTTATCAAGACTAATTTCTGGCGCCGTTGCTGGGGAGCATAGCTCTATTCTTTGAGTCACTTGGGATTTATATCTGCTGGACACTATGAAGAACTTGAAAGACGCTAAGACAACAATTTATCCCTCAACTACGAGGGGAGGTAAGGAACTGCCATCTAGCTCGCACTTGATTCACCTTCATTATGAGTAAGCTAGCGACACCTAAACCTGCTTCATTATTCGTCCGATATGTCGCATGTTATTGATGATGCCACTTCTTCTATGCATGATACTTATGACGAAACTACTTCTATGCTTGATACTACTGTGCCCCTTGGTGAATTTCTAGATGAACAAATTGCTAGGGCTGTAGAGAAAGAAATTATTGAATCTGAATACGATGATGAGAGTGATGATGAAAATATGCCTGTTATTCCTGAGGGTTATGTTTTTGATATGGAATCTTCTGCAGCTATTTTTGCTTGTAAAGATAGATATGAACTTAAGAGGCTGCTAGTTAAATGGAACAAAGAATCTCTTAGAGACAGAATGAAACCTGACCCTCTTTTGCTACTTCACCTATCTGTGTTCCTGATAAGGATTATGAATTTTCTGTTGATCCAGATATAATTACTTTAGTCGAATCTGATCCTTTTTATGGCTATGAATCTGAAACTGTTGTGGCACATCTTACTAAGTTAAATGATATAGCCGCCCTGTTTACTAATGATGAGAGATCGCGCTACTTTTATATACTCAAAATATTTCCGTTTTCATTAAAGGGTGATGCTAAGATATGGTTTAATTCTCTTGATCCTGGTTGTGTGTGTAGTCCCTAGGATATGATTTATTACTTCTCTGCTAAATATTTCCCTGCTCATAAGAAAGAAGCTGCTTTGAGGGAAATATACAACTTCGTGCAAATTAAAGAAGAGAGTCTCCCACAAGCATGGGGGAGGCTTCTCAAGTTACTTAATGCTTTGCCTGATCATCCTCTTAAGAAACCTGAAATACTTGATATCTTTTATAATGGAGTATCCGATGCTTCCAGAGATTACCTGGATAGTTGTGCTGGTTCTCTTTTCAGGGAAAGAACACCGGATGAAGCTGAAATTCTATTGAATAATATGTTGACAAATGAAAATAATTGTGCACCTCCTGAGCCAGCTCCAGAGCCAATTACTGAGCCTATTCCTAAACCAACTCCGAAGAAGAGAGGTGTTCTATTTCTCAGTCCCGAAGATATGCAAGAGGCAAAGAAATCTATGAAAGAAAAAGGTATTAAAGCTGAAGATGTTAAGAATTTACCTCCTATTGAAGAAATACATGGTCTTAATTTACTGTCTGTTGAACAAGTATATGATCTCAATTCTTTATTCACTGAAGAACCTCCTGATCCTGATATCCCGACACAGGTAGTAAAGGTAAATTCTCTCTATAGATATGATAAAGCTGAAGTCCCTCCTACTAAAATTGCTAGTCAGTGCTTGGATGAGTTTGATAACTTTATGTTTAAGCAAGATGACTTTAATGCTTATTCTGGTAGACAATTAAAACAAGATGCTTATATGATTAAACGCTTGGGTGATTATATGGCTAATATTAGAGGTGAACTTAAACTTGTTAGCAAACATGCTTCTATGGTCACCACTAAAGTAGAACAAGTACTTAAAGCTCAGAAAGAAGTGCTTGATGAAATGAATAGTAAGAAAAATGATTATGATGTTAGAGTGGCTACTAGAAATGGTAGAATGACTCGGGAACCTTTGTATCCTGAAGGCCACCCTAAGAGAATTGAGCAAGATTCTCAGAGAAATAATATTGATGTACCTAGTTCTTCTAAAAGGAAGAAAAGAAAATGATAGGACTTTGCAAACTTCTAGTGAACCTATTGCTGAACCACCGAGAATCCAAATGACATCTCTATGTCTCGATGTCAAACACAATCTGGTAATGAACATGAACCTAGTGAAAATGTTAATGATGATGTTCATGATGATGCTCAAACTAGTAATGATAATGATGTAGAAGTTGAACCTGCTGTTGATCTTGATAACCCACAATCAAAGAATCAACGTTATGATAAAAGAGACTTCGTTGCTAGGAAACATTGTAAAGAAAGGGAACCATGGGTTCAGAAACCCATGCCTTTTCCTCCGAAACCATCCAAGAAAAAGGATGATGAAGATTTTGAGCGCTTTGCTGAAATGATTAGACCCATCTTTTTGCATATGCGATTAACTGATGTGCTCAAAACAAATCCTTATGCTAAGTATATGAAAGATATTGTTACAAATAAAAGAAAGATACCGGAAGCTGAAATTTCCACCATGCTTGCTAATTATACTTTTAAGGGTGGAATATCAAAGAAACTTGGAGATCCAGGAGTACCTACTATACCATGCTCCATTAAGAGAAATTATGTTAAAACTGATTTATGTGATCTTGGAGCCGGTGTTAGTGTTATGCCTCTCTCTTTATATCATAGACTTGACTTGAGTAAGTTGACACCTACTGAAATATCTTTGCAAATGGCTGATAGATCAACTGCTATACCTGTCGGTATTTGTGAGGATGTGCCTGTTGTGGTTGCAAACATTACTATTTTAACGCACTTTGTTATTCTTGATATTCCCGAGGATGACAGTATGTCTATTATTCTTGGAAGACCTTTCCTTAATACTGCAGGGGTTGTTATTGATTGCAACAAAGGCAATGTCACTTTTCATGTTAATGCTAATGAGCATACGGTACACTTTCCGAGGAAACAACCTCAAGTTAGTATCAATTCTATTGGAAAAATTCCATCGATTATATTTGGAGGTTTTGAATTTCCTCTCCCTACTATCAAGAAGAAATATGATATACTTATTATTGGGGATGTCCATATCCCCGTTGAGGTAACATAGTGTTATTCGGAATTTCTCCGGTTCCATGTTATTCGGAATGAGTTTGTTAACAAGACTTGATCAACCTTGTTAGTGGATTCCTTTTGATGAGCATGAGATGGATGAAACTAGAAGCACAACCTTCTGTACCCTCTTTATATTTTCTGTTATTTAGTAGAAATAAAGTAAAATAGTATTTTTTTTGTCTGTCTCCTGACTTATCTGTGCAATATAAAAATACCCCGAAAATAAAAGTCCTCAGAATGCCATGCCAATTTAATACGATTTTTTCGGGAATATTTGACGATTTATAGTGCAAAAATCACCGCGGGGGGAGCTGCCACCTGGCCACGAGGGTGGAGGGCGCGCCCTACCCCCCTGGGCGCGCCCCCTGCCTCGTGGGCCAACGGTGGCCCTCCTCCACTTATCCCTGCACCCATCTTCTTCCTCTGCCTCACAAAAACCCGAAAAACCAACTCAAGCACGAATTCCAGCCACTTTTGCTGTGAATTTCGATCTCCTTGCTCAAAGCACCTCTCGCAAAACTGCTTGGGGAGATTGTTCCTTGGTATGTGACTCCTCCATTGGTCCAATTAGTTTTTGTTCTAGTGCTTTATTCTTTGCAAATTTGTGCTGCATAGGTGACCATGTTCTTGAGCTTGCATGTCAAATTTATATTGTTCCAAGTAGTTCTAATGCTTGATATAGGCTCTAGGCACTTGTGGGAGTAGTTGCTATCAATTTTATTGAAGTTGGTTCACTTTTGTTTGAAGTTACTAAAAATTTCAGAAATTTTTCAGAGGAAACAATATGTTTAGGAAGATGTTCCAAGGTGGTTCTTCAAGGAAGCAAGGTCCCAGGCTTGCAATGTGTGATGCTGACGAAGAACCACCAAGAGATGCTCTTGTGAGGCCCTGTGAATGGCCTTCGGAAAAATTTATGGATCAAGCGGGAATCAAAGAAGAATTTAGCGCATATTTGCGTAATGCCGGTCTTGAGGACTTTGAAGCTGACAAATGCCCCCAGTATCATGATCTCACAAGTTCATTTGTGAGGAGGTTTGAGTTTTCATCTTCGTAATTCTCCTTCACCATGTTTGACCTTTATGACAAATCTTATACCATGGACTTAGAGGATTTCACTTTTGCTTGCAAACTTCCATCTTGGGGTAGTGTCAGGGATCCCCCTAAATCTGAATTTAGAGACTTTCTTGCTAGAATAATTGTGGGGGAATCTAGAGATATAACACAAGCCACTATAGGGAGCATTCACTTTCCTGCTATACATTATTATGCTCTCTTCATAGGTAGACGCATAAATGCTAAGGATGAAGCATGTCACATGTGTGCCCCTGATCTCAGCATTCCCAGAAGTGCTGTGTTAGGAGACCAATCTTATCATATGGGAGCCATTGTAGCTCGTAGGTTGCATCATAATAGACATAACGGAGATTTCTTTGGAGGAATTTATGCAACCCGCTTAGCTAATTTTCTTGAGATAGACATTCGTGAGGGTGATATGGAGTTACCCCCTACTTATTTAGATTTTGACTCTATGGTTTTCCACCAGTTTGTTGATAGGACTGAACCACCTCTCCAGTATCGATTAATCTTTAACAAACGGCATGTTGTCCGTATTACTCTTCCTGCTCCTGCCTTCTTTGATTCTCAGGCAAAAGGAAGATATGTTATTACCAGAGAGGAGGCAGATGAGTACGAGAGAAGAGCGGAGGCGGCTCGACGCCACGCTGCAGCTCAAGAGGCGATAGCCGCTGCATCGCAGTACGACCCTAGCTGCACCTATGGGTATCCGCCAGGTCATCCCTGGCAATAGACCAACTTAGGCCAAAATCCTAAGCTTGGGGGAGTACGTATTTCCCACCGACATTACATTTATGTTCACACACGCTCATTGCTAGATGTCGGTGCTCATACTCTTTCACTGTAATATCCATGCTAGTTTATTTTCTTTTTCCTGCTTTCTTCTTGTGTGTTTAATAAACCTTAAGGAAAACCAAAAAAAATTAGTAGTAGTTTATTTTTTTCCTGCTGTAGTAGTAATAATTAAAAAGAAAACCCAAAAAATATTTCCCGTTCTTCTTATTCTTGTTGGGAGCTTTCCCGTGTAAATAGTTTTATTTTCCTTTCTTTTCTTTGGGGTCAGTAGGAGAAGACCATGATTAAATTGTTGAAGTGGCTCTTATATGCATTATTGTTGATTTAACCAAGAGCCCATATTGCCTTGTCTTCTCCTGTTTATTGAATGCTCGCAGATTCCAGCTTAGTCCAGTGCACGTGCACTCTTATTATTATTCACATCGTTTGGTCGTGCAAGTGAAAGGCAATTATGATGATATATGATGGACTGACTGAGATGAGAAAAGCTGGTATGAACTCGACCTCTTTTGTTTTTGTAAATATGATGAGTTCATCGTTCTTGATTCAGCTTATTATGAATAAACATGTTTGCAATGACAATTAGAGGTCATAGTTGCTCGTGCCATTCTTGATTAGCTATGAGTTATAATGGTTTACCTTGCGTGCCAACATGCTATTAAAATGGTTGTGATGTGGTATGATGGGGTGGTATCCTCCTTTGAATGATTTAAGTGACTTGACTTGGCACATGTTCACGCATGTAGTTGAAACAAATCAACATAGCCTTCACGATATTTATGTTCATGGTGGATTATATCCTACTCATGCTTGTATTCAATATTTACTAATTTTAATGCATGTTCATGACTGTTGTCGCCTCTAGTTGGTCGCTTCCCGCCTTTTGCTAGCCTTTACTTGTACTAAGCGGAATACTGCTTGTGCATCCAATCCCTTAAACCCCAAAGTTATTCCATATGAGTCCACCATACCTTCCTATATGCTATCTACCTGCCGCTCCAAGTAAATTTGTATGTGCCAAACTCTAAACCTTCAAATAAACATTCTGTTTTGCATGCTCGAATAGCTCATATATCAACTAGGGCTGCCCTTATCTTCCGTGTTAGGCGGGTTATTCTCAAGAGGAGTGGACTCCGCTCCTCACTCACGAGAAAATGGCTGGTCACCGGGATGCCGAGTCCCATGCTTTATGCAAACTAAATCAAAATAATTGCAAACAAAACTCCCCCTGGGACCCATTGTATGTTGGAGGCACTCGTTGTTTCGAGCAAGCCATGGATTGATGCTTGTGGAGGAGGGGGAGTATAAACTTTACCATTATGTTTGGGAACCGCCTATAATTTGTTTAGCATGGAAGATATCGTCATCTCTTAGTTGTTATGTTGACAATGAAAGTATGGCGCTCAAAATATAATTTATCTCTATTTCAAAGCCGAGCTCTGGCACCTCTACAAATCCCTGCTTCCCTCTGCGAAGGGCCTATCTATTTACTTTTATGTTGAGTCATCACCTTCTTATTAAAAGCACTAGCTGGAGAGCACAGCTGTCATTTGCATTCATTACTGTTAATTTATATCGGGTATGACTATGATTGGATCTCTTTTACCATGAATTACAATGTCTAGTCAGTCCTTGATCTTTGAAGGTGCTCTGCATTTATGTTTTGCGGTCTCAGAAAGGGCTAGCGAGATACCATCTTGTTATATCATATTATGATTATTTTGAGAAAGTGTTGTCATCCGAGATTTATTATTATGGCTTGCTAGCTGATTATGTTATTGATATGAGTAAACATGAGACCTAGGAGTTATTCCAAATGTGGTTAGTGATAATCTTTGCTGAAAACCTGAATGCTGGCTTGACATAGTTACAACAACAAGAGCAAACAGAGCTTGTAAAAGTTTTTCTTTTTCTCTTTCAGTTTGTCAACTGAATTGCTTGAGGACAAGCAAGGGTTTAAGCTTGGGGGAGTTGATACGTCTCCATCGTATCTACTTTTCCAAACACTTTTTCCCTTGTTTTGGACTCTAACTTATATGATTATTTGAAGGTTTAGAGTTTTCCATATACTGATCCGGTGCCTACGAGCTTTCCATATACTGGTTCTCGCTTATTTAGTTTCCCGCTGCTACTGTTACAATCACTACAAAATACCGAAAACATTACTTTTGCTGTCTTTACTTTTGTTACCGTTACTACCACTATCATATTACTTTGCTACTAAACACTTTGCTGCAGATACTAAGTTTCCAGGTGTGGTTGAATTGACAACTCAGCTGCTAATACTTTAGAATATTCTTTGGCTCCCCATGTGTCGAATCAACAAATTTGGGTTGAATACTCTACCCTCGAAAGCTGTTGCGATCCCCTATACTTGTGGGTAATCAAGACTAATTTCTGGCGCCGTTGCTGGGGAGCATAGCTCTATTCTTTGAGTCACTTGGGATTTATATCTGCTGGACACTATGAAGAACTTGAAAGACGCTAAGACAACAATTTATCCCTCAACTACGAGGGGAGGTAAGGAACTGCCATCTAGCTCTGCACTTGATTCACCTTCTGTTATGAGTAAGCTAGCGACACCTAAACCTGCTTCTGTTATTCGTTCCGATATGTCGCATGTTATTGATATGGTATCTTGTAGAACACGTTACATAAACTGATAGGACGAAACTTTGACAATAAGGTAGGATTTGATACCTTAGGTATTAGCACTAGCAAAGTGTCGTTAACGCATTCCGGGCTCTCCTCCCCCCTCACAATGCGGAGTACTGCCCTGGTAACTGATACGTCTCTGCCGTATCTACTTTTCCAAACACTTTTGCCCTTGTTTTGGACTCTAACTTGTATGATCTGAATGGAACTAACCCGGACTGACGTTGTTTTCAACAGAATTGCCATGATTTTGTTTTATGTGTAGAACACAAAAGTTCTCGGAATGACCTGAAACTCCACGGAATATCTTAGAATAAATACTAAAAAATCCTCGCCAAAGATGAAGACCAGGGGCCCACACCTGTCCACGAGGGTGGGCGCCCCCCCTCGGGCGCGCCTCTACCTCGTGGGCCCCCTGGAGACCTTCCGACGCCAACTCTAACTCTATTTATTGGCTTTCGGGGGAAAAATCAGAGAGAAGAAATCATCGCGTTTTACGATACAGAGCCGCCGCCAAGCCCTAATCTCTCTCGAGAGGGCTAATCTGGAGTCTGTTCGGGGCTCCGGAGAGGGGGATTCGTCGCCATCGTCATCATCAACCATCCTCCATCACCAATTTCATGATGCTCACCGCCGTGCGGTAGTAATTCCATCGTAGGCTTGCTGGACGGTGATGGGTTGGATGAGATTTATCATGTAATGAGTTAGTTTTGTTAGGGTTTGATCCCTAGTATCCACTATGTTCTGAGATTGATGTTGCTCTGACTTTGCTATGCTTAATTCTTGTCACTAGGGCCCGGGTGCCATGATTTCAGATCTGAACCTATTATGTTTTCATGAATATATGTGTGTTCTTGATCCTATCTTGCAAGTCTATAGTCACCTACTATGTGTTATGATCCGGCAACCCCGAAGTGATAATAATCGGGACCACTCCCGGTGATGACCATAGTTTGAGGAGTTCATGTATTCACTATGTGTTAATGCTTTGTTCCGGTTCTCTATTAAAAGGAGGCCTTAATATCACTTAGTTTCCAATAGGACCCCGCTGCCACGGGAGGGTAGGACAAAAGATGTCATGCAAGTTCTTTTCCATAAGCACGTATGACTATATTCGGAATACATGCCTACATTACATTGATGAATTGGAGCTAGTTCTGTGTCACCCTATGTTATGACTGTTACATGACGAACCGCATCCGGCATAAGTATCCATCACTAATCCGGTGCCTACGAGCTTTCCATATACTGGTTCTCGCTTATTTACTTTCCCGCTGCTCTCAAGTATAATCACTACAAAATACCAAAACATTACTTTTGCTGTCTTTACTTTTGTTACCGTTACTACCACTATCATATTACTTTGCTATTAAACACTTTGCTGCAAATACTAAGTTTCCAGGTGTGGTTGATTTGACAACTGAGCTGCTAATAGTTGAGAATATTCTTTTGCTCCCCTTGTGTCGAATGAATAAATTTGGGTTGAATACTCTACCCTCGAAAGTTGTTGCGATCAACTATACTTGTGGGTTATCAGTAACAGCCGCTCCACAAGTGTCCCAATGACGTTGGAAGAAGTGTGCAGGAAAACCATCTGGCCCCGGGGCCTTAGTGGGAAACATTTGATAGAGAGCGTTCCTGACTTCCCCTTCCGTGTATGGGGCAAGAAGTTGATCGTTCATGGCTGTTGTTACTTTGACTGGGACATGTTGAAGTAACTCTTCCATGCCATGAACCCTCTCCGAGCAATATATATTTTTGTAGTACTCCAGTGCTAGAGTTTCCATCTCCGTGAGGTCCTCCGTAACTTGCCCATCTTGTTTTTGCAACGATTTGATTAAATTTTTCCGCCTCCTCATAGACGCTCTCAGATGAAAAAAGTGTGTGTTGCGGTCGCCCTCAGACAGCCACTGAACGCGGGATCTTTGGCGCCACATGAGTTCTTCCCGAAGATAGAGCTCGATCAACCTGTCATTAACCTTTATCTCAGCATGAGTCGGTCCCGTTCTGTGTGGGTCATTTCTGAGTTTGTCCAACTCTCTCTTAAGCCGTCTAATTTCTCCTTTTACACTGCCAAAAGATGTCTTGCTCCATTCGCCCAGATTATTTGATAACGCAGCTAGGTTAGCTCGCACTTTCGCAGCCGCCAGATTGGGGTCGTTCGCCTCCCATGCATTCTGGACAGCCGGGATCAAACCTGGATGGGTGTCCCACATGCATTCGTATTTAAACCTTGCCTCGGTCCTTATTCCGACAGTTGGAGTGAGATGCAGCAGGATCGGCGAGTGGTCAGATGTTGCCGCGGTGAGATGCTCCACGGCAGCCAGCGGGAATTGTGCACACCACTCGGTTGAACCGAAAGCTCTATCCAGCTTGACCCTAGTAAATGATCCACCTGCCACCTTCTTTCTGAAGGTCCACTTGCGGCCTTGAAACCCTAAGTCAATCAGGCCACATACATCCACCACATCCCGGAAGCCCTGCATCTGTGTTTGGCTTCTCCTACCTATGCCATCATGCTCGTCGTGGCGAAGAACCTCGTTAAAATCTCCTATACATGCCCATGGCAGGTTTTGGAGCGCAGCCAGATTCTTCATTGTGTCCCATGTTCTCTGTCGTAGATGTGTTTGAGCTTCGCCATAAAAGCATGATAACCTCCACGGGGCACCACCAAATTCAGAAACTTTCATATCAATATGATACTGCGAGTAACCCAAATTCTCTATCTTTATTTCATTATTCCAGTACATCACTAAGCCTCCGCTCCTACCAGAGGAGTCAACAGAAAAAGAGTTATCAAAACCTAGAGTACTCTTTAAGTTTTTAGCTCTAACCCCACTAATCTGGGTTTCCACTAAGCAAAGTACTCTAGGGGCAAACTTTATCGCGAGTTCGCGTAGCTCTTGAACTGTTGGGGCGTTGCCTATCCCGCGATAGTTCCAGCACAACATATTCATTGTGCTCGGCGGTCCTCCCCGAAGGAGGCCGCCGATTTTGCTTCGTTGATCTTTCCTACTGTTGTGTTCTTCTTCAGACCTGCCATGCCTTGCTTCTCAACCTGCTGGTTGGTCTTGGGCCTCTTAGGGTCTTGCTTCGGTGGAGGGCTCATTTGAGTTGCTTCACCACTAGCTTTAGCTGCCAAAACCAGTTCCAGCCCCGTAGATCCCAGCTGGCTAGTGGGTTCAGCAACCTGCGGCGAAGATCGCTTCCGGTTGCCATCAGAAAGCTCCATATCAGAAGCATGTTGCTCCTCTAGGTCATCGGGTCCCTCCTTTGAACTTGCACTAGACGGACCCCCTTGGGCATGTGATTTTTGGCTCCTGCTATGCCGACGAGTGCCCCAGGCAGTGGTTGCCGGTGCTCTCAAGTTTTTGAAAGTCAGAGCTGATGGGGGGTGGATTCCGTCCCCGTGCTCCTTGAACTCGTGGCCCATCATGCCACAGACTTGGCACCAGTCAGGCAGCCGCTAATACTTTACCGCGAAGACCACCCTCTCTCCTCCATGGATCAGAGATATTGCTTTCTTGAGAGGGTTTCTGATGACCCACAAGTATAGGGGATCTACCGTAGTCCTTTCAATAAGTAAGAGTGTCGAACCCAACGAGGAGCAGAAGGAAATGGTAAGCGGTTTTCAGCAAGGTATTCTCTGCAAGTACTGAAATAAGTGGTAACAGATAGTTTTGTGATAGGATAATTTGTAACGAGCAACAAGTAACAAAAGTAAATAAAGTGCAGCAAGGTGGCCCAATCCTTTTTGTAGCAAAGGACAAGCTGGACAAACTCTTATAATAGGAAAAGCGCTCCCGAGGACACATGGGAATATCGTAAAGCTAGTTTTCATCACGTTCATATGATTCGCGTTCGGTACTTTGATAATTTGGTATGTGGGTGGACCGGTGCTTGGGTGATGTTCTTACTTGAACAAGCATCCCACTTATGATTAACCTCTATTGCAACCATCCGCAACTACAACAAAAGTATTAAGGTAAACCTAACCATAGCATGAAACATATGGATCCAAATCAGCCCCTTACGAAGCAACGCATAAACTAGGGTTTAAGCTTCTGTCAATCTAGCAACCCATCATCTACTTATTACTTCCCAATGCCTTCCTATAGGCCCAAATAATGTTGAAGTGTTATGTAGTCGACGTTCACATAACACCACTAGAGGCTAGACAACATACATCCCATCAAAATATCGAACGAATACCAATTCACATGACTACTAATAGCAAGACTTCTCCCATGTCCTTAGGAACAGACATAACTACTCACAAAGCATATTCATGTTCATAATCAGAGGGGCATTAATATGCATAAAGGATCTGAACATATGATCTTCCACCAAATAAACCAACTAGCATCAACTACAAGGAGTAATCAACACTACTAGCAACCTACTAGTACCAATCCCGGACTTGGAGACAAGAATTGGATACAAGATATGAACTAGGGTTTTGAGAAGAGATGGTGCTGGTGAAGATGCTGATGGAGATTGCCCTCTCCCGATGAGAGGAGCGTTGGTGATGATGATGGTGATGATTTCCCCCTCCCGGATGGAAGTGTCCCCGGCAGAACAGCTCTGCCGGAGCCCTAGATTGGTTCCGCCAAGGTTCCGCCTCGTGGCAGCGGAGTTTCATCCCAAATGTTGCTTCTGATTTTTTTCTCGACGAAAGACCTCATATAGCGAAGATGGGCATCGAGGGCCACCAGGGGCCCACGAGGTAGGGGCGCGCCTGGGGTAGGGCGCGCCCCACCCTTGTGGCAGTGGGGCCCCTCTGTGAACTTCTTCCGCTGGATATTTTTATTATTTCCCAAAATGACTTTCGTGGAGTTTCAGGACTTTTGGAGTTGTGCGAATAGGTCTCTAATATTTGCTCCTTTTCCAGCCTAGAATTCTGCCGGCATTCTCCCTCCTTATGTAAACCTTGTAAAATAAGAGAGGATAGGCATAAGTATTGTGGCATAACGTGTAACAACAGCCCATAATGCAATAAATATTGATATAAAAGCATGATGCAAAATGGACGTATCAACTCCCCCAAGCTTAGACCTCGCTTGTCCTCAAGCGAAAGCCGATAACTATAAATATGTCCCCATGTTTAGAGGTAGAGGCGTCGATAAAAATAAAATACGGACATGAAGGCATCATGATTATTCTCATAACAGCAACATATATAGATATTGTCATACGTTTTCTTATATTCAAGTAATAATCCATTCACAATGCAGAGTACGAATCATAAACTTTATTGAGAACAAACAAACTATAGTCTCAGTCATTGAAGCAATTGCAATTTATCATAACATCAGAAAGAGTCTATGTCAGAGCTTAATAGCAAGTCCACATACTCAACTGTCATTTAGTCTTTCATAATTGCTAACACTCACGTGATACTTGTGTTTACGGAGTTTTAATCGGACATAGAGAAAGATAGGGGCTTATAGTTTCGCCTCCCAACCTTTTATCTCAAGGGTAATGTCAACAATAATAACTCATGCCCCCTACATCCAATTAGATATATCAATCAAGATCTTTCCAACACACTGTGCTTGCCAAAGGATAAAATGTAAAAAGGAAAGGTGAAGATCACCATGACTCTTGCATAAGGTAGGCCCTTCGCAGAGGGAAGCAGAGGTTGCCATGCGCTTTTATGGTTGGATGCACAAAATCTTAATGCGAAAGAACGTCACTTTATATTGCCCCTTGTGATATGAACCTTTATTATGCAGTCCGTCGCTTTTATTTCTTCCACATCACAGGATCGTATAAAGCTTATTTCTCCCACACCAATCAGTCATACGTATTTAGAGAGCAATTTTTATTGCTTTGCACCGATGAAAACTTACTTGAAGGATCTTACTCAATCCATAGGTAGATATGGTGGACTCTCATGGCAAAACTGGTTTAAGGGTTTTTTGGAAGCACAAGTAGTATCTCTACTTGGTGCTGAGAATTTGGCTAGCATGAGGGGGAAAGGCAAGCTCAACATGTTGGAAGATCCATGACAATATACTTTATCTCAGATATAAGAAAACATAACCCATTATGTTGTCTTCCTTGTCCAACATCAACTCTTTAGCATGTCATATTTTAATGAGTGCTCACAATCATAAAAGATGTCAATAATAGTATATCTATATGTGAAACCTCTCTTTCCTTATTACTTCCTATTAATTGCAACAATGACCAAAACTATGTTTGCCAACTCCCAACAACTTTCAATCATCATACCCTTTCTATGTGAAGTCATTACTCTCAACAAGATCAATATGAACTCTTTGTTTCTTTTTATTCTTTTTCTCTATTCTTTTATTCACTCAAGATCATGGCAAAATAATCAAGCCCTTTACTCAAAACTAATCTTTATTATATAACTCACGGACTCGATTACATAGAGAGATCATAAAGCAAAACTCAAAACTAGATCATGCCATAAACTTTATTCTACTAGATCAAGATACTACTAATAGGATCGAACTAAGAAAAACGGTAAAGATAGGAGATGTGGTTGTGATACGATACCGGGGCACCTCCCCCAAGCTTGGCAGTTGCCAAGGGGAGTGCCCATACCCATGTGATTATGTCTCCTTTGCTGGTGAAGAAGATGGTGGTGTTGTTGATGATGCGGGCTTGTCGTCCATCTTCCAAGGCATGGGCTCACCATCATAGAAGGGTGATCGATTCTCCGGAATCCTCAAATCTGCAGCCAAACTCATCCTTTTGAATCTATATTCATACTCACAGTTTTGATTTTGCAGGTCATGGATTTGGGCTTGAAGGTGCTCGATCTTCTCATGAAGCTTGAAGATGGCCTCCCCGATGTTGTCGGCATCCAACTTGTGGTTGCTAGTAAACTCCGCGATCATCATGTGGTTGGAGTTGAGTCCACGCCCACCATCCTTGACACTTGAAAACTTGTTGCTCCACCGCTTGAGCCTCGTCTCCACGCTTCCGGTCCCTTGGGTCCCTCTTCATCGCGGATGTGCAGCAACCCATCATGCATCTCAATGGTTTGAGGGTGTCGCAGCTACTCCGCGAGGTAAGGGTTGATGACCTTCTCAAGAACTTGTCCTTGGAGGTACTTGGGGACGCTATGATAATCTAGATCTGTCGGAAAAACAGCTCAAACAAAAGCAGAGAGGATATTTGCGTGATACGGAGTCAAAACCTTCGGGAGAATATATAATGAATTTTACCGACCAAAATGTGTATCGTGCAAAACGGAGTCCGAAGGCACACGAGGTGCCCACGAGGTAGGGGCGCGCCCGGGGGTAGGGCGCGCCTCCACCTCGTGGGGCCCTCGTGTCCTTCCCGGACTGCTACTTATTTTTTATTTTTCTAAATATTCCAAAACGGAGAAATATTGCCTTAAAAAAATTTGGAGTCGGTTTACTTACCGTACCACATACCTACTCCTTTTCGGAGTCTGAAACGTTCTGTAAAGTGACCCTTATGTATTCCTCCGGGGTTACGGTTTCAATAAAATTGGTTTCAACATTTATGGGATTACCTGAGATATAATGTTTGATTCTTTGACCGTTTACCACCTTCGGATTTGTGCCTTCGAAGTTGTTGATTTTTATGGCACCGGAATGATAGACCTCCTCGATAACGTAAGGGCCTTCCCATTTAGAGAGAAGTTTTCCTGCAAAAAATCTTAAACGAGAGTTGTATAGCAATACATAATCACCTACATTAAACTCACGCTTTTGTATCCTTTTATCATGCCATCTTTTAACTTTTTCTTTAAACAACTTGGCATTTTCATCAGCTTGGGTCCTCCATTCATCAAGTGAGCTAATATCAAATAACCTCTTCTCACCGCCAAGTTTGAAATCATAGTTGAGCTCTTTAATGGCCCAATAAACCTTATGCTCTAGTTCGAGAGGTAAGTGACATGCTTTTCCATAGACCATTTTATACGGAGACATACCCATAGGATTTTTATATGCAGTTCTATAGGCCCATAATGCATCATCAAGTTTCTTGGACCAATTCTTTCTAGACCTATTGACAGTCTTTTGCAAAATTAATTTGAGTTCTCTATTACTCAATTGTACTTGACCACTAGACTGCGGGTGATATGGAGATGCAATTCTATGATTAACATCATACTTAGCAAGCATTTTACGGAAAGCACCATGAATAAAATGTGAACCACCATCAGTCATTAAATATCTAGGGACTCCAAACCTCGGAAAAATAACTTCTTTAAGCATTTTAATAGAGGTGTTATGATCAGCACTACTAGTTGGAATAGCTTCTACCCACTTAGTAACGTAATCAACAGCAACTGAAATATGTGTATATCCATTAGAGGCAGGAAAAGGTCCCATATAATCAAAGCCCCAAACATCAAATGGTTCAATAACAAGTGAATAATTCATAGGCATTTCTTGATGTCTACTAATATTACCAATTCTTTGACATTCATCACAAGATAAGAAAAACTTACGGGCATCCTTGAAGAGAGTAGGCCAATAAAAACCAGATTGCAATACCTTATGTGCAGTTCTATCTCCAGCGTGGTGTCCTCCATAAGCTTCGGAGTGACACTTGCGTAGGATCTGTTCGTGTTCATGCTCAGGTAGACAACGTCTAATAACACCATCTACTCCTTCTTTATAAAGATGTGGGTCATCCCAAAAGTAATGTCTCAAATCATAGAAAAACTTTTTCTTTTGCTGGTATGTGAAACTAGGGGGTATAAATTTAGCAACAATGTAATTAGCATAATCAGCATACCATGGAGTACTACGAGAAGTACTTATGATATTTAATTGTTCATCAGGAAAGCTATCATCAATAGGTAGTGGGTCATCAAGAACATTTTCTAACCTAGACAAGTTGTGCTGCAACGGGTTCTCAGCTCCTTTCTATCAACAATATGCAAATCAAATTCTTGTAGCAAGAGAACCCATCTAATAAGTCTAGGTTTAGCATCTTTCTTTTCCATAAGATATTTAATAGCAGCATGATCAGTGTGAATAGTTACTTTAGAATCAACAATATAAGGTCTGAACTTATCACAAGCAAATACAACTGCTAAGAATTCCTTTTCAGTAGTAGCATAATTTCTTTGAGCATTGTCCGAGTCTTACTAGCATAATGATAACATTTAATTTCTTATCAACTCTTTGCCCAAGAACAACACTTACAAATAATCACTAGCATCACACATAATTTCAAGGGTAAATTCCAATCGGTGGCTGAACAATAGGTGCAGAGATCAATGCTTTCTTAAGTATTTCAAATGCTTCTACACAATCATCATCAAAGACAAATGGTATATCTTTTGTAATAAATTAGTCGAGGTCGAGAAATTTTGAGAAGTCCTTAATGAACCTCCTATAAAATCTGGCGTGACCAAGGAAACTTCTTATACCTTTGATGTCCTTGGGACATGGCATTTTTTCAATAGCATCAACCTTGGCTTTATCAACTTCAATACCTCTTTCAGAAACTTTATGCCCCAAGACAATACCTTCATTAACCATAAAGTGGCACTTTTCCCAATTCAAGACAAGATTAGTTTCTTCACATCTCTGCAAAACTCGATCAAGATTGCTCAAGCAATCATCAAAAGAGGATCCATAGACGGAAAAACCGTCCATGAAAACCTCACTAATCTTTTCACAAAAGTCAGAGAATATAGCCATCATGCATCTTTGAAAGGTAGCAAGTGCATTACATAAACCAAAGGGCATACGTCTGTAAGCAGAAGTACCAAAAGGGCAAGTAAAAGTGGTCTTTGATTGATCTTTAGCTGACACAGGTATTTGAGAGAAACCAGAATAACCATCTAGAAAGCAATAATGAGATGTTTGCATAATCTTTCTAGCATTTGATCGATAAAAGGTAAGGGGTAATGATCTTTCTTAGTAGCTTTATTTAATTTGCGGAAATCAATTACCATCCTATAACCTGTAATAATTCTTTGTGGAATCAATTCATCTTTATCATTAGGAACAACAGTAACTGTTGGGGAATGTAGCAGAAATTCAAAATTTTCTACGCATCACCAAGATCAATCTATGGAGATTCTAGCAACAAGAGAGGGAGAGGATGAGCATCTTCATACCCTTGAAGATTGCTAAGTGGAAGCGTTGCAAGAACGCAGATGAAGGAGTCGTACTCGCAGCGATTCAGATCGCGGTTGATTCCGATCTAAGCACCGAACAACGGTGCTTCCGCGCTCAACACACGTACAGCCCGGGGACGTCTCCTCCTTCTTGATCCAGCAAGGGGAGAGGAGAAGTTGAGGGAGAACTCCGACAACACGGCGGCATGGTGGTGATGGAGCTCGTGGTTCTCCGGCAGCAGGCTTCGCCAAGCACTACGGAGGAGGAGGAGGTGTTGGACGAGGAGAGGGCTGCGCCAGGAAGGTGCGGCTGCCCTCTCTCTCTCTCACTATATATAGGCGGACGGAGGAGGGGAGGCGCCCTCGGTTCCCTAGGGAGGGCGGTGGCCATAGGGAAGCCCTAGATGGGTTTTGGCGCCCAACCCCTAGGAAACTTGCCCCCAAAGCCGGGAGGGGTGGCTGCCCTAGGGGTGGCGCCCCACCTCCAGTTACGTGAGATGGGGTGGGAGGCGCCAGCCCCTTAGTGGGCTGATGTGCCTCTCCCTTGGCCCATAAGGCCCCACCCCCCAAAGCTTGCCGGGCCTCCAAACCCCTTTCGGACACGCTGGTCATCACCGTACCCCGGAACAATTCCGACTCAAATACCCTTCGTCCAATATACCGATCTTCACCTCCGGACCATTCCGAGCTCCTCGTCATGTCCGGATCTCATCCGGACTCAACAACCTTCGTAACCACATACTATTTCCCATAACAACTCTAGCATCACCGAACCTTATGTGTAGACCCTACGGGTTCGGGAACCATGCGAACATGACCGAGACGTTCTCCGTCAATAACCAACAGCAGGATCTGGATACCCATGTTGGCTCCCACATGTTCCATGATGGTCTCATCGGATGAACCACGATGTCAAGGATTCAAGCAATCCCGTATGCAATTCCCTTTGTCTAGCGGTATTGTACTTGTCCGAGATTCGATCATCGGTATGCCGATACCTTGTTCAATCTCGTTACCGGCATGTCTCTTTACTCGTTCCTTAACACATCATCCCATGATCAACCCCTTGGTCACATTGTGCACATTATGATGATGTCCTACCGAGTGGGCCCAGAGATACCTCTCCGTCACACGGAGTGACAAATCCCAGCCTCGATTCGTACAACCCAATGACACTTTCGGAGATACCCGTAGTGCACCTTTATAGCCACCCGATTCGTTGCCAGGACGCTTTGGTACACCCAAAGCATTCCTAGGTATCCGGAGTTGCACAATCTCATGGTCTAAGGAAATGATACTTAACATTAGAAAAGCTTTAGCATACTAACTACACGATCTTTGTGCTAGGCTTAGGATTGTCTTGTCCATCACATCATTCTCCTAATGATGTGATCCCGCTATCAACGACATCCAATGTCCATGGTCAAGAAACCGTAACCATCTATTGATCAACGAGCTAGTCAACTAGAGGCTTACTAGGGACATGGTGTTGTCTATGTACCCACACATGTATCTGAGTTTCCTATCAATACAATTATATCATGGATAATAAATGATTATCATGAACAAGGAAATATAATAATAATAACTAATTTATTATTGCCTCTAGGGCATATTTCCAACAGTCTCCCACTTGCACTAGAGTCAATAATCTAGTTCACATCGCCATGTGATTAACACTCACAGGTCACATCGCCATGTGACTAACATCCAAAGAGTTTACTAGTGTCACTAAACTAGTTCACATCATCATGTGATCAAGACTCAATGAGTTCTGGGGTTTGATCATGTTTTTCTTGTGATAGAGGTTTTAGTCAACGGGTCTGCAACATTCAGATCCGTATGTACTTCACAAATCTCTTGGTCATATTGTAAATGCTGCTTCCACGCTCCACTTGGAGCTATTCCAAATGGTTGCTCCACTATACGTATCCAGTTTGCTACTCAGAGTCATTCGGATAGGTGTTAAAGCTTGCATCGACGCAACTCTTTACGTCGAACTCTTTATCACCTCCATAACCGAGAAACATGTCCTTATTACTCCAAGGACAATTTTGACCTCTATCTGGTGATCCACTCCTTGATCACCTTTGTACCCTCTTGCCGGACATGTGGCAAGGCACACATCAAAGTGCGGTACACAAGATAGCATACTATGGAGCCTACGTCTAAGCATAGGGGACGACCTTCGTCCTTTCTCTCTATTCTGCCGTGGTCGAGCTTTAAGTCTTAACTTCATACTTTACAACTCACGCAAGAACTCCTTCTTTGACTGATCCATCTTGAACACCTTCAAGATCATGTCAAGGTATGTGCTCATTTGAAAGTACCATTAAGCGTTTTGATCTATCCTTATAGATCTTGATGCTCAATGTTCAAGGAGCTTAATCCAGGTTTTCCCTTGAAAAACTCCTTTCAAACAACCCTTTATGCTTTCCAAAAATTCTATATCATTTCTGATCAACAATATGTCAACAACATATACTCATCAGAAATTCTATAGTGCTCCCACTCACTTCTTTGGAAATACAAGTTTCTCATAAACTTTGTATAAACCCAAAATCTTTGATCATCTCATCAAAGCGTACATTCCAACTCCGAGATGCTTACTCCAGTCCTTAGAAGGATTGCTGGAGCTTTGCATACTTGTTAGCGTCTTTCGTGCTTGTCAAAACCTTCGGTTGTATCACATACAACCTTTCCTCAAGAAAATTGTCGAGGAAACAATGGTTTTGACATCCTATCTGCAAGATTTCATAAATGATGCAAGAATCGCTAATCCAATTCCAACAGACTCTTAGCATCGCTACTGGTGAGAAAGCCTCACCGTAGTAAACTCCTTGAACTTGTCGGAAATCATCTTAACGACAAGTCGAGCTTTCTTAATGGTGATACATACCATCATTGTCCGTCTTCCTTTTAAAATCCATCTGTACCCAATAGCCTTACGACCGTCAAGTAGTTCTTCCAAAGTCTACACTTTGTTTTCATACATGGATCCTCTCTCGGATTTTATGGCCTCGAGCCATTTGCCGGAATCTGGGCCCACCATCGCTTCTCCATAGCTCGTAGGTTCATTGTTGTCTAGCAACATGACCTCCAAGACAGGAGTACGTACCACTCTGAAGTAGTATGCATCCTTGTTGACCTACGAGGTTTGGTAGTGACTTGATCCGAAGTTTCATGATCACTATCATAAACTTCTACTTCAATTGGTGTAGGCGCCATAGGAACAACTTCCTGTGCCCTGCTACACACTAGTTGAAGTGACGGTTCAATAACCTCATCAAGTCTCCACCATCCTCCCACTCAACTTTCCGAGACAAACTTTTCCTCGAGAAAGGACCCGATTCAAGAAACAATCCCTATTTCTTTCGGATCTGAATTAGGAGGTATACCCAACTGTTTTGGGTGTCCTATGAAGATTCATTTTATCCGCTTTGGGTTCGAGCTTATCAACCTGAAACTTTTTCACATAAGCGTCGCAGCCCCAAACTTTGAAGAAACGACAACTTAGGTTTCTTCAAACCATAGTTCAAACGGTGTCGTCTCAATGGAATTACGTGGTGCCCTATTAAATTGAGTGCGGTTGTCTCTAATGCCTAACCCATGAACGATAGTGGTAATTCGATAAGAGACATCATGGTACGCACCATATCCAATAGGGTGCAACTATGATGTTCGGACACACCATCACACTATGGTGTTCCAGGAGGTATTAATTGTGAAACAATTTCCACAATGTCTTAATTCCGTACAAAGCTCGTAACTCAGATACTCATCTCTATGATCATATCATAGACATTTTATCCTCTTGTCACGATGATCTTCAACTTCACTCTGAAATTACTTGAACCATTCAATAATTCAGACTTGTGTTTCATCAAGTAAATATACTCAAGATCTACTCAAATCATCCGTGAAGTAAAAACATAACGATATCCATCAAGGCCTCAAAGACTCATTGGACTGCACACATCAAAATGTATTACTTCCAACAAGTTGCTTTCTTGTTCCATTTTACTGAAAACGAGGCTTTCAAATATCTTGCCCATGTGGTATGATTTGCATGTCTCAAGTGATTCAAAATAAAGTGAGTCCAAACGATCCATCTGCATGGAGTTTCTTCATGCGATACACCAATAGACATGGTTTGCATGTCTCAAACTTTTAAAAACGAAAAGGCCCAAAGATCCATCAACATGGAGCTTCTTCATGCGTTTTACACCAATATGACTTACATGTCAGTGTCACAAGTAGGTGGTGCTATCATTACTATCTTATATCTTTTGGCATGAAAATGTGTATCACTACGATCGAGATTCAATAAACCATTCTTTTTATGTGCAAGACCATTGAAGGTATTATTCAAATAAACAGAGTAACCATTATTCTCCTTAAATGAATAACCGTATTGCGATAGACACAATCCAATCATGTCTATGCTCAACGCAAACACCAAATAACAATTATTTAGGTTTCACACCAATCTCGATGGTAGAGGGAGCATGCGATGCTTGATCACATCAACCTTGGTAACACTTCCAACACATATCGTCAGCTCACCTTTAGCTAGTCTCCGTTTATTTCGTAGCTTTTATTTCGAGTTACTAACACTTAGCAACCGAACCGGTATCTAATACCCTGGTGCTACTAGGAGTACTAGTAAAGTACACATTAACATAATGTATATCCAATATACTTCTATCGACCTTGCCAGCCTTCTCATCTACCAAGTATCTAGGGTAGTTCTGCTTCATGTCCGCTCCTCATTACGTAAGCACTTAGTCTCGGTTTGGTTCAACCTGGGTTTCTTCACCGAGCGGCAACTGATTTGCCGCTTCATGAAGTACCCTTCTTGCCCTTGCCCTTCTTGAAACTAGTGGTTTCATTAACCATCAACAATTGATGCTCCTTCTTGATTTCTACATTCATGTGTGTCGAACATTGCGAATAGCTCAAGGATCATCATATCTATCCCTGTTATGTTATAGTTTATCACGAAGCTCTAGTAGCTTGATGGCAATGTCTTTGGAGAAACATCACTATCTCATCCGGAAGATTAACTCCCACTCGATTCAAGTGATTGTTGCACCTGCATAATCTGAGTATAAGCTCAACGATTGAGATCTTCTCCTTAGTTTGTAGGCTAGAAAACTCGCCGGAGGTCTCATACCTCTTGACGTGGGCACGAGCCTGAAATCCCAATTTCAGCTCTTGAAACATCTCGTATGTTCTGCGACATTTCAAAAATGTCCTTGGTGCCTCAATTCTAAACCATTTAACATTACCAAACTATCATGTAGTCATCAAACGTGTATGTCGATGTTCGCAACATCCACGCACCACGTCATGGTCCAACACACCGAAGCGGTGCATTAAGGACATAAGCCTTCTACTTTTCGCATAAGTGCTACTGTCAACTTTCAACTATATTTTCTCTAGGAACATATCTAAAAGAGTAGAACTAAAGCGCGAGCTATGACATAATTTGCAAAGACCTTTTGACTATGTTCAGGATAATTAAGTTCATCTTATGAACTCCCACTCAGATAGACATCCCTCTTAGTCATCTAAGTGATTACATGATCCGAGTCAACTAGGCCGTGTCCGATCATCACGTGAGACGGACTAGTCATCATTGGTGAACATCTTCATGTTGATCGATCTACCATACGACTCATGCTCGACCTTTCGGTCTCTTGTGTTCCGAGGCCATGTCTGTACACGCTAGGCTCGCAAGTCAACCTAAGTGTTTTATGTGTAAATCTGTCTTACACCCGTTGTATGTGAACGTTAGAATCTATCACACCCGATCATCACGTGGTGCTTCGAAACAACGAACTTTCGCAACGGTGCACAGTTAGGGGGAACACTTTCTTGAAATTTTAATGAGGGATCATCTTATTTACTACCGTCGTTCTAAGCAAATAAGATGCATAAACATGATAAACATCACATGCAATCAAAAGTGACATGATATGGCCAATATCATTTTGCTCCTTTTGATCTCCATCTTCGGGGCTCCATGATCATCATCGCCACCGCATGACACCATGATCTCCATCATCATGATCTCCATCATCGTGTTCCATGAAGTTTGTCTCGCCAACTATTACTTCTACTACTATGGCTAACGGTTTAGCAATGAAGTAAAGTAATTACATGGCGTTATTCAATGGACACGCAGGTCATACAATAAATAAAGATAACTCATATGGCTCTCGCCGATTGTCATACTCATCGACATGCAAGTCGTGATTCCTATTACAAGAACATGATCAATCTCATACATCACATATCATTCATCACATTCTTTTGGCCATATCACATCACATAGCATACCCTGCAAAAACAAGTTAGACGTCCTCTAATTGTTGTTTGCATGTTTTACGTGGCTGCTATGGGTTTCTAGCAAGAACGCTTACCTACGCAAAACCACAACGTGATATGTCAATTGCTATTTACCCTTCATAAGGACCCTTTTCATCGAATCCGATCCGACTAAAGTGGGAGAGACTGGCACCCGCTAGCCACCTTATGCAACAAGTGCATGTCAGTCGGTGGAACCTGTCTCACGTAAGTGTACGTGTAAGGTCGGTCCAGGCCGCTTCACCCCACAATACCGTCGAAACAAGATTGGACTAGTAACGGTAAGCATATTGAACAAAATCAACGCCCACAACAACGTGTGTTCTACTCGTGCATAGAATCTACGCAATAAACCTGGCTCATGATGCCACTGTTGGGGAACGTAGCAGAAATTCAAAATTTTCTACGCATCACCAAGATCAATCTATGGAGATTCTAGCAACAAGAGAGGGAGAGGATGAGCATCTTCATACCCTTGAAGATCTCTAAGAGGAAGCGTTACAAGAACGCGGATGAAGGAGTCGTACTCGCAGCGATTCAGATCGCGGTTGATTCCGATCTAAGCACCGAACAACGGTGCCTCCGCGTTCAACACACGTACAGCTCGGGACGCCTCCTCCTTCTTGATCCATCAAGGGAGAGGAGAAGTTGAGGAGAACTCCGACAAGCACGCACGACATGGTGGTGATGGAGCTCGTGGTTCTCCCAGCAGGCTTCGCCAAGCACTACGGAGGAGGAGGAGGTGTTGAGGAGGAGAGGGCTGCGCTTAGGGAAGGTGCGGCTGCCCTCTCTCTCTCTCTCACTATATATAGGGGAAGGGAGGAGGGGAGGCACCCTAGGGTTCCCTAGGGAGGGCGGCGGCCATAGGGGAAACCCTAGATGGGTTTTGCGCCCAACCCCTAGGAAACTTGCCCCCAAGCCGGGAGGGGTGGCTGCCCTAGGGGTGGCGCCCCACCTCTCCAGTTACGTGAGATGGGGTGGGAGGGCGCCAGCCCCTTAGTGGGCTGATGTGCCCTCTCCCTTGGCCCATAAGGCCCCCAAAGCTTGTCGGGCCTCCAAACCCCTTTCGACACGCTGGTCATCACCGGTACCCGGAACAATTCCGACTCAAATACCCTTCGTCCAATATACCGATGTTCACCTCCGACCATTCCGAGCTCCTCGTCATGTCCGGATCTCATCCGGACTACGAACAACCTTCGTAACCACATACTATTTCCCATAACAACTCCAAAGATCACCGAACCTTATGTGTAGACCCGACGGGTTCGGGAACCATGCGAACATGACCGAGACGTTCTCCGTCAATAACCAACAGCGGGATCTGGATACCCATGTTGGCTCCCACATGTTCCATGATGGTCTCATCGGATGAACCACGATGTCAAGGATTCAAGCAATCCCGTATGCAATTCCCTTTGTCTAGCGGTATTGTACTTGTCCGACATTCGATCATCGGTATGCCGATACCTTGTTCAATCTCGTTACCGGCAAGTCTCTTTACTCGTTCCGTAACACATCATCCCGTGATCAACCCCTTGGTCACATTGTGCACATTATGATGATGTCCTACAGAGTGGGCCCAGAGATACCTCTCCGTCACACGGAGTGACAAATCCAGCCTCGATTCGTGCCAACCCAATGAGACACTTTTGGAGATACCCGTAGTGCACCTTTATAGCCACCCGCCACGCCAGGACGCTTGGTACACCCAAAGCATTCCTAGGTACCCGGAGTTGCACAATCTCATGGTCTAAGGAAATGATACTTAACATTAGAAAAGCTTTAGCATACTAACTACACGATCTTTGTGCTAGGCTAAGGATTGTTCTTGTCCATCACATCATTCTCCTAATGATGTGATCCCATTATCAACGACATCCAATGTCCATGGTCGGAAACCGTAACCATCTATTGATCAACGAGCTAGTCAACTAGAGGCTTACTAGGGACATGGTGTTGTCTATGTACCCACACATGTATCTGAGTTTCCTATCAATACAATTATAGCATGGATAATAAACGATTATCATGAACAAGGAAATATAATAATAATAACTAATTTATTATTGCCTCTAGGGCATATTTCCAACAGTAACACCTCCCTTCGTAGGGACACAATGAACAGGATTTACCCACTGACTATCAGCAACGGGATAAATTATACCTGCCTCCAGAAGCTTTAGTATTTCTTTTCTTACCACTTCTTTCATCTTAGGATTAAGCCTTCGTTGATGATCACAAACCGGTTTGGCATCTTCTTCCAAATTTATTTTATGCTGACATAGAGTGGGACTATGCCCATAAGTTCATCAAGATTATATCCAATAGCAGCACGGTGCTTCTTCAGAGTTTTCAATAATCTCTCTTCTTCATGCTCTGAAAGGTTAGCACTAATAATAACAGGATATATTTTCTTTTCATCAAGATAAGCATATTTAAGATTATCAGGTAACGGTTTAAGCTCAAACACGGGATCACCCTTGGGTGGAGGAGGATCCCCTAGGATTCAAACAGGCAGATTGTGTTTCATAATAGGTTCCTGTTGTAGCGACCCGACCTCAGACGGTCAAGCCTACGTGTTCTTTGTGCCATCCTCGGATCAAGATGTCGGCACACACAAGACATCAATGTATATATCAAAGTGCAATCACATGTATAATTAACGAAAACTGATATATACCTCATAAGTCACAATGAAACAAATAGTCGGGTGTGGAGTCCCATCAACGCCATCGGCAGGTTGAGTGTAGACCGTAACCTCAGATCGTAACTCTTACTCGTCGAGGAAATATCTGCAACATGATACGTTGCAGCCGTGTAGGTCAAGACATTGAATGTACCGCAAGATCACAATAAGAGAAAACAGATGATAAACTATACTATATGCAGTATGGCTTTGTGGCTCAGATCGAGTTTTGTTTATGTAAAAGCTGGTTTTATTTTCCCTACATCAAAGGAATAAATGAAGTCTGTACTACGAGTTTTCTATCATGACATGGTTCCGCCAACCGATGTCTCATAGCCCAAATTCATCATAAGTTGCCCACAATTAAGTTATCATCCGGCGTTGAGAGTTCCGAGATAGATCCTGGTCCAGATGCTCAAATTGTCCGTAATCGGGACACGGCTAATCGATTAGGTTTTAACCTCTGCAGAGGTTTGTACACTTTACCCGCAAGATTTGATCCTCTTTTACGCTCTCGCACTTCGGGTGTTTGAGAACAAGATGATCAAACATGGTCTTCAAGAGTTCCCCGACCACCGTCCGGTGCTCATTCAATCCTACCGTAGTTCTACATCTGCTAGCACCGCCCTAGCTGAGTCACAACTAGGGTCAACCAAGCCGAGCCCATAGTGACTTGCGGTTGCACGTAAGCTTCCGGGCATGAAGTATTCTTCCGCCTCTTTGAGTCTGGGTGAAGCTTCCGCAAGATGTCATGGCGCTTCTCCATGCATCCCGCCAACCACCGGATTCTCCAGGTGCCCGCCAATCATCCTTCACCCAAGAGTGTGTATTGAATTCTTGTCTCGAGTCTTGAAGTCTTGAGGCCTTGAAGATGCAGTCCTTGCAGATTCCATCATGGAGTTGTCATCATTGACGAGATCCTCCATTCTCACACCACTCCGAGCACTCATACCAAACCCCGCCTACTATAGCGTAGCATTAAAATAAAATATCGTCCGGGCTTGGTAACAGGTGATGGGTTCCTACCTCATGCATACTACTCAACTACAAGAATTCAATGTCACTACTGGAGGGATTGTTGCGAAGATGACACTAGATGCAATAAAACACATAGATATGAAAAAACATGGTCAAAGTGAACTTGCCTGGTATTACTTGATGAAGATAATAACGCCTCGTAATAAAGACTTGGTAGAACTATTCGTCACTCCTTTGAAAATCTATATTACACAGACAATCATATAAGCAATCATCCTAGCAATCAATTCTATCAATCATAACAATACTCAATCAAAATAAAAGCAACAAGAAAACCAAGTCGAAAACCAAAGGAAAAACTTCGAAAGAAAAATTCAAGGAAAAACTAGTGGTGACCAACTCACACAAATCTTAACATAACATTACTAAATTATTCTAATATTTTTTTTCTACAGCAAAGAAAATATAAATCTAATAAAATAACAGAAAATAAATTACTAATTTACTAACTAACAACAAAGAACTAATATAAAACTACTATAACCATCTAGTGAATACTAGAACAAATATAGCAACTATCAAAACACTAAGACAACTATAACAGCAAATCATTTATTAAAACATTAATAAACTATACTAAATAAATATACAACTAATGTGTTCACAAATAACAGAAAAAACAATATAACTTGAAGTGGAAAAAGAATTACTTTTAAAACTAATAAAACTATCTTTATCCACTATCACTATGAACTAAACAAGCAATTACAAAAACAGTAGCTAAACACTAATAAATAACTACAAAAATTTATCTACTGTAGCTAAACATAAACATATAACAACAAGTGAAAATCTACAAAAGGAATGAACTAAAATAATTAAAAACAATAATTACATAACTAAAACAACTATATAAGCAAAACAGTATTGTTTTTACTAAAATCTAATTTAAAATACTCCAAAATTACCAAACTAAATCCTACAGCTAAAAATATCATAAGTGACCAGGAGCAAAAAGAATTAATTAAAAACCTATTTTCAAGTTATGCCAAAATACTAATCTGAACAAAATTTATCAAATTCAAATTTAAACTACTCAAATTTGAAATCCAGAGACACTAACAGAAACTTAAGCAAATTTGTGACACAATGCAAAAAGAATCAACTCAAACGGAGTTACGGAACTTAAGTTATGAACTAAAGAAGTTTGAATATGAATCTGAACAAATTTCGAAATTTTAAACTTTCAAAAACATGTTTGAGTTGAATTACTGGATAGAGGAGATCGTAATGAAGAAGTGGGCATTGGTTTCATCTAGTTTGGATGAACGAGTAAAAAGTTATGGCTATTTGAAAAATCAAGGCCAAGCTGTTTTACAAAAGAAAAAATAGCTATGGCTAAGATCTAATGTATAAATACGTAGACGACAATCTAATCTATTGGATTAGTCTAAAAGTAATAAACTACGGAAGTATAAGAAGGAAAAAAAAACAAAGAAAGATACCTTTATAAGGCAGAAAAAAGACGACGTTGAAGAGATGAGACAATTTCCAGAAGTCGCGCCGGAGAGGAAAAAATATTTTTCTTCAAGGAATCTAGTCAAACCAAAATATTGTTTTAACCCGAATCGGATGATTTTTGAAGGCTCTATGGGTCTATATTTATAGGTGGAAAAGAGGTTTAAGGGTTAAAGGCTAGGCAATGTGGGACTAAATGTAGACGTAATTAAACGAAACAGAGCAGAAAATGGCTAAGGCCTCTCACGGGCCTAAAGGCCTCGGCCGGCCGCGCGCAGTACACGGGCTGCAGTTTTTCTTTTAACAAAAAATCGGCCTAAGTAAAATAAAAAAATAAAAAGGCTGGCTGGGCCTGGCCCTTTTAAGAGAGAAAAAGAAACAATGGGGCGCCAGAAGCTACTATACTGCGCATGCAGGCGATAAATAAATATGGGCCGCACGTACAGTTTATTATATGTTTTCTTTTAAACAGAAAGCGATAAACTGAAAAACGAAATTAGAACTAAAACTTTATATAGGCATATTATATATCAAAATTTTCAGAAAAAGATTTTCTACAGCATGAACATTATTCTAGTATTAAATAAAATACACACAAATTCAAATAAAGCAAAGAGTGCTTCAGCTCTAATAAAATCCAATAAAAATCATTTTAAAAATACCAAAATGAATTCAAATTTATTCCTCTCCAATTTTCTGTTGTAGGGAATCATGTTACCCTATTTTCCATGTATTTTATTTTTGGAGAAAAATAATTTGAATAAAACTCAAATAACTCCAAATTGAAAATAAATTCAAAAGAACTATGAATTTATTCCTTTGAAACTCCCTACTCATATTTCATATGTTTTGAAGAAGTCATTTTATCCTCGCCGTGAAAATCACTGAGTTGCATGAAGTTTATGAATTAGAAAATATTTCCAAATGAAATTCAAATATTTTCAACACCCCTTTTTCATTTAAATGGAAGAAGTCATGTTATCCTCTCTCCAGGGTTTTGTGATGAGAAATATTTGAATTCACGGAGATCAGAAAGCAAAATGAAAGTTTGGGAAAGCCCTTTATTCCCTCTCATTTAACTTTCAAAAAGTTTCAAATTTCACTCAATCAATTACACAACAATTCAAACAAACAAACAAATCTATCTATTTATTATAACATTCCAAAATTTAGAATTTCGGGATGTTACAAATCTACCACCCTTAAAATGAATCTCATCCTCGAGATTCAGAGAGGCTAGAAAGAAATGGGTTAGGTTTGGGGTCTTCAAAATCCATCGATCGTCTCCGGGGTCTGGGGTGCTACCACCCTTAGAAACATCGTTACGGTCCCATCCATGCTTATATACTCCATCCTCATTCTTGATAAAGGTCGATCTTCCCAGATCTCGGAAAATTTCATCTCCGGCTCTTCCGTAGCGGCATAACCTTTTCCTCAATTCTTTTGTCCTTTCATCTTGGTAAGGTTATTCCGAGACTGGTCTTCATAATCGATGTGTCCGCGCCAATGCTAAACAAATATCGGTATCTCATGGTGGTCAACGATTTATGGTTTCCCTGCAGAAAATGGGTCTAGGTTGATCCTCACCGATATCCTACGGTTGGCAACAACGGCCTTGTACAAGGGAAAATGCTTATACCATTCTAAGGTTCAACAAGGTTTAATATCGTCGTCACTCTACTATAGGTAGGTCACTCAGATTTACCATCCCATATAGCAAAGCTTAATAATAAGAGTAAGTCGGTATGGTGATCAATCCATCCCGCACCCAAATCATTACCTTGTACATGGTTTAGCTTAATCTCGCATTCTAACACTCGGTCATCCTCACAAGCATTGCAGAATTTCTCTTGTCGACGAACCAAGTTCGAAAAATCCATTGATTCTGCAGCCAAACAAACATCTATCGCTCCTTAACAACTCTCGTGTTTTTGCGTAAACTCTTATAGAATCGCGGTTGATCAAATCGTAGTCTATTCCCAAAATTTCTTTCTCCAAGGGTACTTGATCCTTATTAATTCTTGGGCCTGTGGGTTATGGCCCACTTCAACACTAGTGCAGCTTTAACTCATCCTTGGGGTAACTCTCTTGTTCCATATTACACATCCTTTAAATCCAAAACTACTGCTTCTTCATACCATCATATCAAAAGCAAAACTCCAACTTTTTTTTTCCTTTGAACTACAGTCCGTGGAATATATATTTTCTTATCCATTAGTCTAGTCTCCTTCACAGGGTACTACCACCCTAAAAATGAAATTCACAAATCCATCCATAGACCATATTTCTCATATCCTCGAAAATGGTCAAAATCTGTGTTCACAGAGTAACAACTCCTACAATTAAACATATGAAAACATGTCACCTTAACTTTATTGATTTCATGAATCCGTTACAAACTCTGAGCACCCATTACATAACTCAACTTATTGTACTCATAAAGATGAAATTGCTTTCTATTACTCTTGTTTCCAATATCAAAATTCCAACTACTCAACTCCAGCTTTCATCTTGTTGGGACATTTAGTAGCATAATGTCCTGCTTCCTTGCAACGAAAACAAAAGACTTCCGACATGTCTCGGGGCTTCTTTGGGATTATGTAGGCTCCTTGGATTCTTGGCTTCTTTTCTGGACATTTACTAGCGTAATGACCTAAATCCTTGCACCTGTAACAAGTGATATGACTCAGGTCCTTCTCTGCGAAAATTGTGTTGTTCGGGGTTGCCTTCTTTTCTCTTCCCGGATTTCTCAGAATGATCGAGCTTCTATTTCCGAGGGTCAAACTTCACTTCTGCTGTCGGAAATATCCTGTACTCTTTTATTTCCTTGGTGCAATCTGCGAAAATGTCCTTCTTCTCCACATGAATAGCGGTGCATTGGAGTAAAATCTGTTGAGGCCTTCTCCATCGTGGTCTTCAACACATTCCTTCATCATAGGTTCTTTCATAACTTCTCGGAGGGCTTATTTCATTCCTTCTTCCTGCTCTGAATAGTTGTTGCACCATGGGGTAAATGTGGCACTGGTCGGGTAGTGGGTGGTTCCTTCACACAAGAAACAAGTCACCGACTAGTTGGGCATTCCTCAGCTGGGTGTTTCTCCTCACAATGATGGCATCCATCCTTGTGTTCCTCCCGGTGTGTCCTATTTCTCCACAAATCTTGCAGCCACAAGGTTTATTTCTTGGTGTATCATGGTGCTTCCGGTAAGACGAGATCTTGTCGAGTCTTCTTGAATTCTTCCCAAGTCTTTGCTCCATTCCATCCTCAGATAGCTTGATGCATCTGCCACCATGTTGCAGCACTTCCTTCAAAGTCTTCAAGAGCGTAAGATACTTCATTCTTCCTTGAAACCAAATTGCTCCCAAGTGATTCTTCATGTTCTCAATCCATAGCTCGCCTCCTACCGAGTCTTCGATCCAGAGAATATCGTGCCAACTTCGTTCATCATCTATGGGGTCCAAAATTTTGGGATGAGATATGGGAGAGGTGGGGAGGATATACACACAATACAAACAATAGTTTTTTGAAGAAACAAGTTTTACTTTGTGGTCAGTCGGAAAACATCAAATGATGACACTCACAAATCGTCGATCTAACGTAAGTGTGTAACAGGGTTTGGTCTTCTAAAGGTCAAATAATTCTTCAGATTCTTCAAATTCTTCTAGTCTTCGAGTCTTCAATTGTTGCAGCTTCAACTCTTCTAATGCATGGTCAAATCCTCTTTACTCAAGAGGCCATCGCTTATCCGATATCTTGTCCTTCTTGGAGCGGCTTCATTGATTCTTCATGTGATCAAAAGGAAAGGGTATATTCTAACTATTTGAGGTGAGAGTGTCTATTTGATAAAATCAAAGAGATGAGAAGTAAGAGTCTTTTGAAAATAAAGTTTTAGAGATTTTCGGTCCTAGGGGCTTTCCGGTTTCTAGGGTCACGCCCTACATCAACATGTGCTCGATACCATATCATGAGCGACCCGACCTCGAGACGATCAAGCCTCGTGTTGTTGTGCCATCCTCGGATCAAGATCTTTGCACACACAAGACATCAATGTATATATCAAAGTGCAATCACATGTATAATTAACGTAAACTGATATATACCTCATAAGTCACAATGAAACAAATAGTCGGGTGTGGAGTCCCATCAACGCCATCGGCAAAGTTGAGTGTAGACCGTAACCTCAGTATCGTAACTCTTACTCGTCGAGAAATATCTGCAACATGATACGTTGCAGCCGTGTAGGTCAATACATTGAATGTACCGCAAGATCACAATAAGAGAAAACAGATGATAAACTATACCGTATGCGGTATGGCTTTGTGGCTCAGATTCGAGTTTTGTTTATGTAAAAGCTGGTTTTATTTTCCCTACATCAAAGGAATAAATGAAGTCTTTACTATAGAGTTTTCTATCATGACATGGTTCCGCCAACCGATGTCTCATAGCCCAAATTCATCATAAGTTGCCCACAATTAAGTTATCATCCGGTGTTGAGAGTTCCAGATAGATCCAGTCCAGATGCTCAACTTGTCCGTAATCGGGACATGGCTAATCGATTAGGTTTTAACCCTCTGCAGAGGTTTGTACACTTTACCCGCAAGATTCGATCCTCTTTTACGTTCTCGCACTTCGTGGTGTTTGAGAACAAGATGACCAAACATGGTCTTCCGAAGAGTTCCCGACCACCGTCCGTGCTCATTCAATCCTACCGTAGTTCTATATCTGCTAGCACCGCCCTAGCCAGAGTCACAACTAGGGTCAACCAAGCCGAGCCCATAGTGACTTGCGGTTGCATGTAAGCTTCCGGCATGAAGTATTCTTCCGTCTCTTTGAGTCTGGGTGAAGCTTTCCGCAAGATGTCATGGCGCTTCTCCATGCATCCCAGCCAACCACTGGATTCTCCAGGGTGCCCGTCAACCATCCTTCACCCAATAGTGTGTATTGAATTCTTGTCTCGAGTCTTGAAGTCTTGAGGCCTTAAAGATGCAGTCCTTGCATATTCCATCATGGAGTTGTCGTCATTGACGTAGATCCTCCATTCTCACATCACGTTCATATGATTCGCGTTCGGTACTTTGATAATTTGGTATGTGGGTGGACCGGTGCTTGGGTGTCGTTCTTACTTGAACAAGCATCCCACTTATGATTAACCTCTATTGCAAGCATCCGCAACTACAATAAAAGTATTAAGGTAAACCTAACCATAGCATGAAACATATGGATCCAAATCAGCCCTTTACGAAACAACGATAAACTAGGGTTTAAGCTTCGTCACTCTAGCAACCCATCATCTACTTATTACTTCCCAATGCCTTCCTCTAGGCCCAATAATGGTGAAGTGTTATGTAGTCGACGCTCACATAACACCACTAGAGGCTAGACAACATACATCTCATCAAAATATCGAATCTAATACCAAATTCACATGACTAGTAATAGCAAGACTTCTCCCATGTCCTCGTGAACAAACGAATTACTCACAAAGCATATTCATGTTCATAATCGAGGGTATTAATATGCATAAAGGATCTGAACATATGATCTTCCACCAAATAAACCAACTAGCATCAACTACAAGGAGTAGTCAACACTATCGGCAACCTACTAGTACCAATCCGGACTTGGAGACAAGAATTGGATACAAGAGATGAACTAGGGTTTTGAGAGGTGATGGTGCCGGTGAAGATGTTGATGGAGATTGCCCTCTCCCGATGAGAGGAGCGCTGGTGATGACGATGGTGATGATTTCCTCCCGAGGGAAGTGTCCCTGGCAGAACAGCTCTGGGAGCCCTAGATTGGTTCCGCCAAGGTTCCGCTTGGCGGCGGAGTTTCATTCCAAAGGTTGCTTCGATTTTTTTCTCGACGAAAGACCTCATATAGCGTAAGATGGGCATCGGAGGGCCACCAGGGGCCCACGAGGTAGGGGGCGCGCCCGGGGTAGGCGCGCCCCCACCCTCGTGGCTAGGTGGGGCCCCTCCGTGAATTTCTTCCACTGGATATTTTTATTATTTCCCAAAATGACTTCCGTGGAGTTTCAAGACTTTTGGAGTTGTGCGAATAGGTCTCTAATATTTGCTCCTTTTCCATTTCAGAGTTCCAAATTGCCGGCATTCTCCTCCTTATGTAAACCTTGTAAAATAAGAGAGAATAGGCATAAGTATTGTGACATAACGTGTAACAACAGCCCATAATGCAATAAATATCGATATAAAAGCATGATGCAAAATGGACGTATCAGTTTCTCACATCAAGACGAACCCTAACTCTGTAGAAGTTCCCTTCAAAGTCAAAGGAAGATGGCTCGGAGTCCACAAACTCGCCAATCTTGGCCGCTAGGGCCTTAACTTTACCATGGTACCCAATAGGCAGATCAATGATTCGGACTCAGATCTCAAACTTGTAGAGCTCGATTTCAGTTGGCTTTGTGAATCCATCATAAGGAGCAATGACTACCGGGTTCCCCCGGAAGTGCCATGGACCCCCTTGTGTAACTCTCTCCCAATCACCAAGGCAGTTGAATTGCATCTGGAAGAGGTTGTCCTCTAGGGTTTTGATTTTCACCGGCCTAGCAAGGTCCCAGGCTGTCCTCATGTTGCGGAAGAACCAATAGGTGCTAAACCCTTTATCCATGTGGACTCTAGCCAGGATCATCCAGCGGAGATCCTCCTCCACCGGGGCGTCATCCTCCTAAAAAACGACGTCGTCGAGGTCATCTTCCTACAGAGCCAGCTCTTTCATCATCTCCTCCAGCTTGCCATTTCCTTTTGATCCAGGGGCCGCCGGAGCACCACGATCTGCCATGGTTTGTCGAAGTAGATAGATCGATCCCCTCGACCAGAAAACGACCGAGGGATGTAAGCTTCACGCCCCTGCGAGCGAAGACTGAAAACCAGACGTGGGCAGCCGAGACTACCCGGTGATCGGGTCTCCGATCTAGCAAAGAGGGAAGAAGAAAAACAGATCTCAATGATCGCCAGCGGTGACGAGAGGAAAAAAACCCTAACGGGAGGGAACGGGGAATGCTGAATTCGTCTCTTAGTTGCACCATCCCATGTAAGCGCTCCAGGAAGCACCCGGCAGTGTCGCTTGATTACCCGACCCATTAGCAAGCACGCATAGGCGACGACGCGCTAGCGCTCAGAGCGGACGGCCCATATCACTCCCGTATGGTCGTATCCCAACAGCATCCATAAAAGAAAAACAGTATCCGACTGACAAGGACGTCGCTGTATATAGTTTCTCCACTCCTCTTCATGAACCGGGACTCGTCAATAATTCCACACGCATGGTGAACCAACCTGTGGTTGGATGGTTAGAGGGACTCTGGTATCCCAGCCCACCAGGGTTCAAATTCTGTTGCTCGCATTTATTCCTAAATTTATTTTAGGATTTCCGGCGATGCGCATTCAGTGGGAGAAGACATTCCCGTCGATGACAAGGTGCCTATGGTGACTTCGTAAATTTCAAGATGATATGTCGGCTCAGTTTTTCGAAAGTGCTGGATAGGATATGCGTGTGTGCGTTCATAGCGGTGAGTGTATGCATGTGTATATGAACCCTTGTGTTTGTACTGATGTTAAAAAAAATTCCACACGCATGCACCGACAGGGCACGCGCACCGGCCACCGGGTGCGGCCCCTTCTTGGATCACGCGCGCACCCTTATCCTGCTACTCCATTGGTTGATCCACAAGGCGCACCGATACTGGTTGCGCGCGCAACCATAACAGAAAAGGCCTTATTCTCTAAATCTGGCTCGATTTATCATATGCCAACTTGGCCTCCTCCTCGTGTTAAACCGTGGCAACTTGGCCTCCACGCACCGCCTATAAAAGGGGGATCCATGCACCACACTCAGCACAGCATCCTCTCACAGATACAACAACAGAGAGAGATCGAGCCGATCCAAGCCAATGGCAACCAAGAGCCTCCTTCTCGCCGCTCTCCTGGCCCTCGCCGTCAGCCTGGCGCCGCACGGCGCGGAGGCGGGCAAGCAGCCTCCAATGGCGATCGTCTCCGGCGTAGTGCCATGCAGCGCCGGGGACTCCATCAACGCGATCGCGGCACCACCGTTCCCGAGTAAGCAAGCACCTCTGCCAGTGCCAGCCTCTTGCCCGGATGCCATATACACAACTGTCTTACGCTTGCTTTGCTTCTCTCTCTGCTCCGGACAGACGCCGTCGTGCAGATGGTGTGCGGCCGTAACGTGATGGCCGGCGCGACGGCGGACCGCACCGGAGTCTTCACCATGAACATGGGCACGGCCACCTCGTCGTTGCTCGCCCCTCTGCTCGGCAACCAGTGCAAAGTGGTGGTGGTCACCCCGCTAGCCGCGTGCAACGCGTCCCTGGCCAGCGTCTCCGGGACGCTCGCCGCACCGGTGCAGCTCCTTAGTATTGACAATGGCGTCCCTACCACCATCGACAACGTCGCCAACCACGAAACCTTCCTCGTCGAAGGCACTGTCCTCGCCGGCTTCATCACCGCCGACGGCATCCTTAACGTCACCCCATTGACCTTCTCCGTCGTCTAGATGCTCGACTGCAGCCGGCGTGTCGAACAACGATATGCCGGACCTAAATAAACACTATGCGTACCAACCTACCAATGTACCCAATTGTCAACTATCCTAGCTTTGCTATGTAAAATCTACTCATGTGGTATGTGCTACCGCTTCTAAGAAGCACATAAGTAAAGCATATCGCCTAATACTCTTGAGAGAGAGTCACGTGATCGATGTTCGTTCGATGTGAAAAATGAAGCTACGTCTATGATTCTATATGTGATTGAGTACTTGCTTTTTCTTACATTGTGATTGATTACTTGTTTATCAGCTCATTTCCCCATGGTACCCATACAATGATACAAACTTGCATCTAGCACCATAATTTGTGTATTACTACAGGCTAAAACGCACTTTGCTATGTTGTTCTTCGCTTATGAGATTAACTCATTTTTACCCAATACTCCCTCTATTCTTAAGTATAAGACGTTTTAGCATTTCAATTTGAACTGTCAAAACGTCTTATACTTAGGAACGGAGGTAGTAGATTATTTTAGTCGGTTGAATTGTTTTTAGTTTTATCTAGGTTTGGCTTGAGTTTTAATTATATTATGATAGTGTTTTTCTCCATATAGCATACTAGACTGAAGACAATATTTGCTCTGAGAGGGAAGTGAATTTTTGGTGCGTGATTAGGGTGTCTTTACACGTTTCAGTATCGGTGTCAGTTCATAGTGGTTGGGTGAGCCACTTGAGAGTTCCTATTCCATGCTGAAATTGTGGAATTCCTGCTACGACAGTCGCATGGGCTGGCCCCCAAAGCTGTTGCTCGTTCAGCTCGGCTCCCTGCTCAGCTCGCTTGTTTAGATTTGAAAAAAAACAATAAATTAAAATATGCTCATGGATTTTCAAAATGTTGTACATTAAAAAATAATAGTTTCTTTCAATGTTCAGGAATTAAGAAAATATCCATGGAATTTTAAAACAATTGCGATTTTGCTTTAAAGTCTCAAACTAAAAAAAAACGTTCACTAACTTTAAAATTGTTCGTGAACTTAAAAATATATGAGGAAAACTGTTTACAAATTTAATAAAGATGTTACGGAAATTTAAAAATATTTACAACTTTTAAAATGTTCATGAATTTTAATAAACGTTCATGAATTTGAAATGATAAAAATAAAAGTGAAAGTTGAAGAAAAAATCAAAACCCAAAACACTTAACTAGCGATGCACACTTTCAGACGGACCCCTTAGTGTCCCCACAGGCGGCACGCAACAGGAGGCTCCAAATCAAGCGCTTAGTATCATATTAATAAATGTAATAAATCACAAGTTTGTTTTTTTATTGATTAGTTAAAAATAATTTGTCTCTGGCTATTTTTTTGGAATTTGATCCGTGTTTATTCTTCGGTGGATCTACTTGGATCTGGTCTATGTTCGTCTGCATTCATTTGTCTATAGGTTGGATCATTTTGATCTACGCTTCTCTTAATCGTCGATGATTGATATACTGGTGCGCTGGTCCCTTTGGGGTCTTAGCACGACGACTTTTTAATTAACTATAACAATAAGGTTTTTCATGCTCTGATGAGGGACGGGCGATGACGGCGGCGTGTTGAAAAAGTTCCGATCATGAGATCTATGCCTTTTACTCTATCTCATGATGTGTCAGATACTTCTGTCATGTTTAATCTTCTCCAAGTTTCGGCAACAATGATGATGAATTATCAGACCACTCTTAGTCTGAAAACCGAGTACATTCAGTACAGAAACAGAGTATGTCTAGTCTGAAAACAGAGTATATTCAGTCTATAAATACAGTACGTCCAGATTGAACTTTGCACTGAGCTTGAGCTGGTGGAGTCGGGGGAACAGGCCTCAATTTTTTGAGAAACTCAACCTAATCCATTGTAATTCATTCTATGGTGAAGAGAAACTAGCCTCTCCCTCCCGAGCCGCCCCCGCGCGGCGGCGGGGAGGGCTTCCGGCGCGGCCGCCCCCGAGTTCTCCCTCCTCCCTCCTCCCCCGCTGCCGCCAGAGGGCCTGGCCGGGCAAAGCTCGTCCGGGCCGGCGGCGGCGGGGTCTTCTGGTCCCCCGCGTACAGAGGAGCGGCACGGGCCCTTCTCTTCGGCTGGGGGCGCGATGCAGGTGCCAGGCGCCGCGGCGCGACGTCGCCTGGCGTGCTGGTGGCGCTGGGTGGGGCCGTGGGGGCCGTGTGGCCGGCGGCGCGACTGGTGATGGGTCGCGCGGGGCCTTGCTGTGGCGGCGGATCTGGCGCGACGGGGCTCCTGCGGCGAGGGCTGCGGGCGGCGCGTCCCGGTGGCCCTGGGCGTCGGGCGGCGGCTGCTGACAGCGAGGAAACCGACGCAATAGCGGCTTGGGGGCGGTGGTGGCGGTGCGTGCCGGCTGGATCTGGCGATTTTCGGTGGGCGACACGGGTTGGGGCGCTGGCCCGGCGTGGCTGCTGCTCCGACTGTGGGCGGTGGCGGCGAGGCGGCTCAGCCCTCTGGTGGCGGCCTCCATTCGTCGCGCCGGCACCACGGCGGCTCGGCGGGTTGCTTGCGGCGGCGGCTGGATTTCAGGCGTCCGATCGTTTGTAGGCGGCCTGGTTCGACCTTCGAGCCATCTTCGCGGCGTCCGGCCTCTATCTTCGTCAAAGGGCTGGCCCTCCCCCGCTGTGGTCCATCACTCGTCTCGCACCTGGCAGCAGGACCGAGCTCGTCTCGCGCCCGGCAGCAGGACTGACCTCGCCTCGCGCCCGGCAGCAGGACCGAGCTCGTCTTGCGCCCGGCAACAGGACTGACGTCGTCTCGCGCCCGGCGCCGCAGAACGGGTCGATGAAGGCCAAGTTTGGCCGGCCTATTGGGTCTCGGCACTGGGGGCCGTCCATGTGCTTTGGTTGGGGTAGCGGCGGATCTCGGGTGACGTGGTGTCAAGGTCTTGGATGCCAGGGTGGCGCCCCTGGTGGTGGTTCCGCGGTGCTCATGGGCAGAGCCCGTGGCTTGGTGTTGTCCGGTTGCCACGGCCGTGTGGGTGGCGTGGTAGCCAGGGTGTGGCGTCCGGTGGCGGTGAGTGGTGGCCGGGGTGAAAACCTGCTCTATCTTCGGACGGACCGGCGGTGGCGAAACTCGTTCTCTTCTTGAAGGCGTCGTCGCGGCTCTCATTGCCCGTCGTGGTGCTCGAGGGGAAACTCTGATCCTCGGATCGGCGGTGGCGGCGCTCTAGTCTCGTTCCCTTCCTGAAGGCGCCGCCTTGAAGCCCACGGTTCGTCATATGCGGCTTCACCTCTCAGTGTAGTGCTTGGGTTAGTGTTGCTGCGCTCAGCGCTTATGTATCCTGCTTTGAGTGCGTGGGTGTGTGTTGTGAGAGTGTGCGCTTGTATCGGATGTTGTTGATCATTGTTTTATATATAAAGCGAGGCGAAAGCCTTTTTTGGTGAGCTGCTCCGGTGCGCCCTGACAGCAGCGGTCCTGGGCATCGAACTGGAACCCCGTGACAAGCTTTGTATATCAATCCAGGCAGGTATTACAGGCAATGCCCTTGCTTACTACTCCATATTCCCTGCAGGATCTACACATATTTGCACTTGCACACGCATTCGCAGTTCAACCAAACCTTACATGGTACATATGTGAAATCTGATTAGCACCACATATATAAGAACACAACATGTTTGTGTTACATACATCTATACTACTCTCATAGGTACATCAAAATATGTCTAACACCCATATTATATATACTAACACAACGGGGATGCATGGTGAGAACATCCACAACTGAGTTTTCACAAGTACAAAGTGGTTATCAGTTAAGCTCTCTAGCAGCACACTCGAAGCCTCATACCACTGACCTGAAAAAGAGGCAGCGAGTGGTAAGGTGAAAACACTGGACATAAAATTTTGAATTTTTCTCTGCTCCAAACTTATTTCCACTCATAACTACGTATTTGAAATATCATCCTCACAGTTTTGGAGAGGCAGGGATTCTCTACGCTGGCCATAAATTTTTTGAATTTTTCTCTGCTCCAAATTTATTTCCACTCATAACTACGTGCGTGAAATATCATCCCCACAGTTTTGGAGAGACGGGGATTCTCTATGAATAAAGGCTTATTTCTGAGATACATCTGCATAAAGCTTTCATACTACAAAAATTATATAAAACTATGGTTTTCAGTCTCCAACACCAACAAACTGACAGCAAGCAATTCAAAGGAGGTAAACCAAATATATGCTACACGCACATGCTTTCAGCCAAAGTGCCAAACACAGATAACAGGGGAAACCAAAATACTTTATACATCGAATGGCTTGGTGCATATATACGATTAGAAGGGGAGTGTGGTCACAATAGTAGCAACTTCAATCAGCTCAAAGCCGTGCTAACCAAACTATAGCAACAACAAAACAAAAAAAGAGAGGGAGAGAAAACAGTCGCCCTTTATAATGTAACGTAATCAACGCAAAGCATAGGCCACCAGAAGCTAACATAAAGGAGGATATGGCATCCAAGGGCACAGCCAAATTTTGATTCTCCACTGAAGATTAGGCACTGTTCATCCACAGATTTTCACTAATGCCATGGGGCAAGAAAGGCTTACTGATTTAGCTGTTCGAGTTTTAGTGTATTTAGCTGTTGGAGATGCTCTGACAAGAAAAGGAAACCCATCCGGCCACCCTCTGCTCGGATGACCGTGAACGCGGGACTGCAGGGAGGGGGGGGGGGGGATAACTGGTGCTCCGGGAGCATCTAAGCTTAGGTGCTCCCGTACGACCTCAGCCGTTGGATCTCAAATCCAACAGCTCCTGTGAGATGGTGAACATTTTTGCAAGAAAGCCCACATAGAATCTAAAAAATGCGCGCAAGTACAGCACCTAGAGCAGCTTCTCATACGCCGTTGGATCTCAAAAGCCCGTATCATGGGAGTACCTAAGCTCCCGTATCACAGGATACTCCCTCCTGCCCGGGGTATACATGTCCCCTGGCAGAAATTCCATGGCTAGGCTCTGCCTATCCAAATCAAACTTGAGGATGCTTCTCGAACCTGAACCTGGGGCGGCAACCGAGCAGTGAAGGCAACCCCCGGCCAGCACAGCAGGCTTGCCTGTAAAAAAGGAAGTCTCGGATGAAATCGGCGCTGAGATGAAATCGCCCCACGCGCCGGTCTCCGACGAGTAAACGCGGGCGAGCACTCTTCTGGGCTGCTTGGGGTCACTGCCTACCAGGACCACCTGGAAGTGGTCGCCGGCGTCTCCGGCAGCGGCAGCGCGAAGTCCACCACCAGGTCCAGGTGGAACTCCGCGGGGACGGGCAGGCGATGATGGTCGCCGGCGACGGGGTCCCACACGAGGACCTGGAGCGCGACCGGGAAGAAGAAGAGCGCGAGGCCGTGGCGCCATCCGAGGGTCGTGTAGCTGCCGTCGAGCTCCAGGGAGAAGAGGCCGTGCGGGAGGCGGTCGGGGGCGCCCAGCGCCGGCTGGAAGGTGTTCCTGTGGTGGTCGTCGAAGAAGCCGAGGAGGGGACGGCTGCCGCGGCGGTGGTGGACGCGGAAGCGGCGGCGGAAGGCGGGGTCGGAGACGAGGCTGTGCTAGCGCCTGCAGACGAGGGAGGCGCGCGGGAGGGAGGACGGCTGCGGGGGGAGGTGGAGGAGGATCTTGGAGAGCAGGTCGTCGTCCTCCAGCGCCGACCGGGCGAGCGGGGGAGGCGGCGGCGCAAGCGGAAGCTGGCCGTTGACATTTCTCCCTGCTGCGGCGTGTGAGGTCAGCGACTAGACCAACGCCAAAGGCCCGATAGGATTGAAGGAGGTCTGGGTTTTAGGGATATTGAACTGTTTAACCTTGCTCTGCTGGCAAGACAGGCGTGGAGAATCCTACAAACACCAGAGATACTAAGTGCAATTTTTTTAAAAGCGTGCTACTTCCCAACTACAGACTTTCTTGATGCTTCACTGGGCAGCCAGCCATCTCAAATATGGAGGGCAATTATAGAGGGCAAGGAGATCCTCTCGCAGGGACTCATCAAACGTATTGGCGATGGCAGAGATACTTTGATATGGCAGCATAACTGGGTACAAAAAGAGGCGTCGCTCAGGCCAATTGTTTGCTTGAGCCAACATAGGCCACAGTTTGTGTCCGAACTGATCGACAGCTCCAACGCCAGGTGGAAGCAGGACGTGGTTCGTGCAACCTTTCTCCCAATAGACGCGGACGTGATTCTCAATATCCCGCTTGCTACTCGACAATGCAGAGATTCCTGGGCATGGTCATACGAGCACAAGGGCTCCTTCTCTGTTCGCTCGACATATTGGATGCTCATCAATACGAAGCTAAGGAGGGAGGCGTGGCTTGAAGGACGATCAGGCCCGGCTGATAGATCGAGAGAAGAAGCAAGCTGGACTAACCTCTGGAAGGTTGCGGTGCCGTCAAAACTAAAGGTATTCCTGTGGAGACTTGCACAATGCTCTATACCCACGGCGGATGTCCTCAGTCATCGTAATATGTCCACATCGTCGTGGTGTGCTATCTGTGGAGAGGAGGACTCGTGGTTGCATTCATTGATAACGTGTACGATGGCGCGCTGTGTATGGGCACTAGGTGACCCAGAGCTGGTTGAGCATGTTATTGCAACAGCAGAACCGAATGCAAAGGCTTGGCTCTTCAGTATGCAAGAATCGATGCCACATGCCGAGTTCACAAAGATAACCGTGACACTATGGGCCATATGGTCGGCGCGGCGAAAGCTAATCCATGAAGGGGAGCACCAGAGCCCAATGGGGACTCATTCTTTTATCACACGCTTCTTGGCAGATTTGAGTATTGCTTCCTTGTCACATGAAATAACAAAGCCCAGAACAACCCCAGTGCGGGTGCAAGATTGGATACCACCACCTGTTGGAAATATGCCCTAGAGGCAATAATAAAAGCATTATTATTATATTTCCTCGTTCATGATAATTGTTTTTTATTCATGCTATAACTGTATCATACGGAAATCGTGATACACGTGTGAATACATAGACCACAATACGTCCCTAGTGAGCCTCTAGTTGACTAGCTCGTTGGTCGACGATAGTCATGGTTTCGACTATGGACATCGATGTCATTGATAACGGATCACGCCATTAGGAGAATGACGTGATGGACAAGACCCAATCCTAAGCATAGCACAAAGATCGTAGTTCGCTTTTGCTAGAGCTTTTCCAATGTCAAGTATCTCTTCCTTAGACCATGAGATCGTAACTCCGGATACCGTAGGAATGCTTTGGGTGTACCAAACGTCACAACGTGAATCGGGTGACTATAAAGGTGCATTACGGTATCTTCGAAAGTGTCTGTTGGGTTGACACGGATCGAGACAGGATTTGTCACTCCGTATGACGAGAGGTATCACCGGGCCCTCGGTAATGCATCATCATAATGAGCTCAAAGTGATCAAGTGTCCGGTCACGGATCATGCATTACGGCACGAGTAAAGTGACTTGCCGGTAACGAGACTAAACGAGGTATTGGGATACCGACGATCGAGTCTCGGCAGGTAACATACCGTCGACAAAGGGAATAGAATACGGGTTACTTGAACCCTTGACATCGTGGTTCATCCGATGACAACATCGAGGCGTGTGGGAACCAACATGGGTATCCAGATCCCACTGTTGGTTATTGACCGAGAGCGTCTCGGTCATGTCTACATGTCTCCCGAACCCGTAGGGTCTACACACTTAAGGTTCTTGGCGCTAGGGTTAATAGGAAGACTTGTATGTGATTACCGAATGTTGTTCGAGTCCGGATGAGATCCCGGACGTCACGAGGAGTTCGGAATGGTCCGGAGGTAAAGATTTATATATGGAAGTCGCCAAACGGACACCGAAAAGTTTCGGTCATATCGGTTTATGGAGGGTCCACCGAAAGGTTCCGAGGACCACCGGAGGGGCCACCCTTTGGGGGCCACTTGGGCTGCGTGGGAGGCAGCCAGCCCCTGGTGGGCTGGGCGCACCTCCCTTGGCCCATGCGCCTAGGGTTGAGGGGGAACCCTAAGGGGCGCCCCTTGCTTGGGGGCAAGCCCTCCCTGGCCGCCCCCCTCTAGATGCATCTAGAGGGGCCGCCCCTCCTCCCTTCCCTATAAATAGAGGGGTAGAGGGAGGCTGCACACACCATTGAAGGCGCAGCCCTCCCTCCCAACACCTCTCCTCCTCCGCGTGAGCTTGGCGGCCCCTGCCGAGATCAACACTCCATCCGCATCACGCCGTCGTGCTGCCATTGGAGTGGTCTTCCTCAACCTCTCCTTCCTCCTTGCTGGATCAAGACGGAGGAGGCGCCTCACGCACGTGTGTTGAACGCGGAGGTGTTGTCCATTCAGCACTTGGTCATCGGTGATCGGAATCACGCTGGGAACGCCTTCATCATCACCACTCCTCGAACGCTTCCGCACTCGATCTACAAGTGGTATGTAGATGCAAACTCTCTCGTAACTCGCTGCTTAGATGAACTCATAGATAGATCTTGGTGAAACCGTAGAAATTTTTTAATTTTCTGCAACGCTCCCCAACAAAGTGGCATCATGAGCTAGGTCTATCGTAGTTCTCTTTGCACGAGTAGAACACAATTTAGTTGTGGGCGTGGATCTTGTCAATTTACTTGCCGCTACTAGTCTTATCTTGCTTCCGCGGTATTGTGGGATGAAGCGGCCCGGACCAACCTTACACGTACGCTTACGTGAGTCCGGTTCCACCGACTAACATGCACTAGTTGCATAAGGTGGCTGGCGGGTGTCTGCTCTCCTACTTTAGTTGGAGCGGATTCGATGAAAAGGGTCCTTATGAAGGGTAAATAGAAGTTGACAAGATCACGCTGTGGTTATTCGTAGGTAAGAAAACGTTCTTGCTAGAACCCAATTGCAGCCACGTAAAAGATGCAACAACAATTAGATGACGCCTAACTTGTTTTTGCAGCAATTGTCATGTGATGTGATATGGCCAAGTTGTGATGAATGATGAATGACATATTGTGATGTATGAGATCATGTTCTTGTAATAGGAATCACGACTTGCATGCCGATGAGTATGACAACGGCAGGAGCCATAGGAGTTGTCTTTATTTTGTATGACCTGCGTGTCATTGAAGAACGCCATGTAACTTACTTTACTTTATTGCTAAACGCGTTAGCCATAGAAGTAGAAGTAGTCGTTGGCGTGACAACTTCATGGAGGCACAATGATGGAGATCATGATGATGGAGATCATGGTGTCATGCCGGTGACAAGATGATCATGGAGCCTCAAGATGGAGATCAATGGAGCTTTATGATATTGGCCATATCATGTCACTACTATATAATTGCATGTGATGTTTATTATGTTAATACATCTTGTTTACTTAGAACGACAGTATTAAATAAGACGATCCCTTACAACAATTTCAAGAAGTGTTTCCCCTAACGTGCACCGTTGCTAAAGTTCGTCGCTTCTAAGCACCACGTGATGATCGGGTGTGATGGATTCTTACGCTCACATACAACGGTGTAAGACAGATTTACACACGCCGAAAACACTTAGGGTTTACTTGACGAGCCTAGCATGTACAGACATGGCCTCGGAACACGGAGACCGAAAGGTCGAACACGAGTCGATAGAAGATACGATCAACATGAGAATGTTCACCGATGATGACTAGTCCGTCTCACGTGATGATCGGACACGGCCTAGTCGACTCGGATCGTAACACTTAGATGACTAGAGGGATGTCTAATCTGAGTAGGAGTTCATTTAAATAATTTGATTAGATGAACTTAATTATCATGAACTTAGTCTAAAACTTTTGAATGATATGTCTTGTAGATCAAATGGCCAACGCCATGTCAACTTGAACTTCAACGCTTCCTAGAGAAAACCAAGCTGAAAGATGACGGCAGAACTATACGGATGGGTCCGAACTTGAGGATCATCCTCATAGCTGCCAGAAACAATATGTCCTAGAAGGACCGCTAGGTGACGCCCCGTCCCTGCAGAACCAAGACATTATGAATGCTTGGCAGTCTCGTCTTGATGATTACTCCTCGCTCAAAGGCGGCATGCTTTACAGCTTAGAACCGGGCTCCAAAAGCGTTTTGAGCATCACGGAGCATATGAGATGTTCGAGGAGCTGAAACTTGTTTTCCAAGCTCACGCCGGTCGAGAGATATGACATCTCCGACAAGTTCTATAGTTGTAAGATGGAGGAAAACAGTTCACAAGGAGCACATTCTCAAGATGTCCGGGTTGCACAACCGTATGACCCAGTGAATATTAACCTCCCCGATGAGGCGGTCATTGACAGAATCCTCGATCGCTCCCACCAAGCTACAAGAGCTTTGTGATGAACTACAACATGCGGGGATGGTAAAGACCATTCTGAAGTGTTCTCTATGCTTTGAAGTCACCGAGGTTGAGATCAAGAAAGAACATCAAGTGTTGATGGTCAATAAGACCACTAAGTTCAAGAAGGGCAAGGGCAAGAAGAACTTCAAGAAGGACGGCAAGGAGGTTGCCGCGCCGTAAGCAAGTTGCCGGAAGAAGTCAAAGAATGGACCCAAACCCGAGACTGAGTGCTTTTATTGCAAGGGAGGGTCATCGAAGCGGAACTGCCCCAAATACTTAGCGGACAAGAAGGCCAGCAACACCAAAGGTATATTTGATATACATGTAATTGATGTGTACTTTACCAAGACTCGTAGTAACTCCCGGTATTTGATACCGTGCCGTTGCTCATATTTGTAACTCACAGCAGAGCTGCGGAATAAGCGGAGACCGAAAAGGACGAGGTGACGATCGCGTCGGGAATGGTTCCAGAGTCGATGTGATCGCCGTCGGCACGCTATCTCTTCATTTACCTACGGATTAGTTATGAACCTTAATAATTGTTATTTGGTGCCAAGTTTGAGCATGAATATTGTATCTGGATCTCGTTTAATCGAGATGGCTACTCATTTAAATCCGAGAATAATGGTTGTTCTATTTATATGAGAGATATGTTTTATGGTCATGCTCCGATGGTCAATGGTTTATTCTTAATGAATCTCGGCGTAGTATTACACATGTTTATAGCGTGAATACCAAAAGATGTAAAGTTGATAACGATAGTCCCACATACTTGTGGCACGCCGCCTTGGTCACATTGGTGTCAAGCGCATGAAGAAGCTCCATGCTGATGGACTTTTGGAGTCTTTAGATTATGAATCGCTTGACACATGCGAACCATGCCTCATGGGCAAGATGACCAAGACTCCGCTTCTCCGGAACAATGGAGCGAGCAACCAACTTGTTGGAAATCATACATACCGATGTGTGCGGTCCAATGAGCGTTGAGGCTCATGGAGGATATCGTTATGTTCTCACTCTCACGGATGACTTGAGTAGATATGGTTATGTCTACTTGATGAAACACAAGTCCGAGACCTTTGAAAAGTTCAAGGAATTTCAGAATGAAGTAGAGAATCAACGTGACCGAAAGATAAAATTCTTACGATCAGATCGTGGAGGAGAATATTTAAGTCACGAATTTGGTACACACTTAAGAAAATGTGGAATCGTTTCACAACTAACGCCACCGAACACCTCAGCGTAAAAGTGTGTCCGAACGTCGTGTCGCACTCTATTGGATATGGTGCGGTCTATGATGTCTCTTACTTGATTTACCGCTATCATTTTGGGGATGCGCCTAGAGACAGCTACATTCACTTTAAATAGGGCACCGTCTAAGTCCGTTGAGACGACACCGTATGAATTATGGTTTGGGAAGAAACCTAAGCTCGTCGTTTCTAAAAGTTTGGGGATGCGATGCTTATGTCAAGAAACTTCAACCTGAAAAGCTCGAACCCAAGTCGGAAAATGCGTCTTCATAGGATACCCTAAAGAAACCATTGGGTATACCTTCTACTTAAGATCCGAGGGCAAGATCTTTGTTGCCAAGAACGGAACCTTTCGGAAAAGAGTTTCTCTCGAAAGAAGTAAGTGGGAGGAAAGTAGAACTCGATGAAGTACTACCTCTTGAACAGGATAGTAGTGCAGCTCAGAAAGTGTTCCGTGATGCCTACACCAACCAAGAGGAAATTAATGATGATGATCAAGGTACTTGGATCAAGTTGCTCTTGAACCTCGTAGTCCACAAGGACACGCCCCGCACTGCAGTGGTACGCAACCCTGTCCCGGAAATCATGTTGTTAGACAACGGTGAACCTTCAACTATGAAGAAGCGATGGCGGACCCAGATTCCAACAAATGGCTAGAAGCCATGAAATCCGAGATAGAATCCATGTATGAAAACAAAGTGTGGACTTTGACTGACTTGCCCGATGATCGGCGAGCGATAGAAAACAAATGGATCTTTAAGAAGAAGACGGACGCGGATGGTAATGTCACCATTTATAAAGCTCGACTTGTCGCTAAGGGTTATCGGCAAGTTCAAGGGATTGACTACGATGAGACTTTTTCTCCCGTGGCGAAGCTTAAGTCCGTCCAATCATGTTAGCAATTGCCGCATACTATGGTTATGAGATATGGCGATGGACGTCAAAACAGAGTTCCTTAACGGTTATCTTAAGGAAGAGCTGATATGATACATCCGAAGGTTTTGTCGATCCTAAGAATGTTGGCAAAGTATGCAAGCTCCAATGATCCATTTATGGGCTGGTGCAAGCATCTCGAGTTGGAACATTCGCTTTGATGAGATGATCAAAGCGTTTGGTTTATGCGGACTTATGGAGAAGCCATGCGTTTACAAGAAAGTGAGTGGGAGCTCGTGTCATTTCTCATATTATATGTAGATGACATACTTTTGATGGGAAATGATATAGAATTCTTGGACAACATTAAGGCCTACTTGAATAAGTGTTTTTCAATGAAGGACCTTGGAGAAGCTGCTTATATATTAGGCATCAAGATCTATAGAGATAGATCGAGACGCCTCATAGGTCTTTCACAAAGCACATACCTTGACAAGATTTTGAAGAAGTTCAAAATGGATCAGTCCAAGAAGGGTTCTTGCCTCAGATTGCAAGGTGTGAGATTGAGCTCAGCTCAATGCCCGACCACGGCAAAAGATAGAGAAGAGATGAGTATCATCCCTATGCCTCAGCCATAGGATCTATTATGTATGCCATGCTGTGTACCGGACCTGATGTAAACCTTGCCGTAAGTTTGGTAGGAAGGTACCAAAGTAATCCCGCAAGGAACACCGGACAGCGGTCAAGAATATCCTGAAGTACCTAAAAGGACAAAGGACATGTTTCGTTTATGGAGGTGACGAAGAGCTCGTCAGAACAGTTACGCCGACGCTAGCTTCGACACGCATCGGGATGACTCTAAGTCACAAACCGGATCGTGTATATGTTGAATGGTGGAGCGATGGCTGGTGCAGCCGCAAGCGAGAGCGTCGTGGCGGGATCTACATGTGAAGCGGAGTACATGGCAGCCTCGGAGGCAGCGCATGAAGCAATTTGGGTGAAGGAGTTCATCACCGACCTAGGAGTCATACCCAATGCGTCGGGCCGATCAAACTCTTCTGTGACAACACCGGAGCTATTGCACTAGCCAAGGAGCCCAGGTTTCACAAGAAGACCGAGCACATCAAGCGTCGCTTCAACTCCATCCGTGAAAATGTTCGGGATGGAGACATAGAAATTTAAAGTGCATACGGATCTGAATGTCGCAGATCCGCTGACTAAACCTCTTCCATGGGCAAAACATGATCAACACCGAACTCTATGGGTGTTCGATTCATCACAATGTAAACTAGATTATTGACTCTAGTGCAAGTGGGAGACTGTTGGAAATATGCCCTAGAGGCAATAATAAAAGCATTATTATTATATTTCCTCGTTCATGATAATTGTCTTTATTCATGCTATAAGCAGATCATCGGAAATCGTGATACACGTGTGAATACATAGACCACAATCGTCCCTAGTGAGCCTCTAGTTGACTAGCTCGTTGGTCGACGAGATAGTCATGGTTTCGACTATGGACATCGATGTCATTGACAACGGGATCACGCCATTAGGAGAATGACGTGATGGACAAGACCCAATCCTAAGCATAGCACAAAGATCGTGTATTTCGTTTTTGCTAGAGCTTTTCCAATGTCAAGTATCTCTTCCTTAGACCATGAGATCGTGTAACTCCGGATACCGTAGGAATGCTTTGGTGTACCAAACGTCACAACGAATCGGGTGACTATAAAGGTGCATTACGGTATCTCCGAAAGTGTCTGCGGGTTGACACGGATCGAGACAGATTTGTCACTCCGTATGACGGAGAGGTATCACTGGGCCCACTCGGTAATGCATCATCATAATGAGCTCAAAGTGATCAAGTGTCCGGTCACGGGATCATGCATTACTGATCTGAGTAAAGTGACTTGCCGATAACGAGACTAAACGAGGTATTGGGATACCGACGATCGAGTCTCGCAAGTAACATACCGTCGACAAAGGGAATAGAATACGGGTTACTTGAACCCTTGACATCGTGGTTCATCCGATGACAACATCGAGGCGTGTGGGAACCAACATGGGTATCCAGATCCGCTGTTGGTTATTGACCGAGAGCGTCTCGGTCATGTCTACATGTCTCCCGAACCCGTAGGGTCTACACACTTAAGGTTCGGTGACGCTAGGGTTAATAGGAAGACTTGTATGTGATTACCGAATGTTGTTCGAGTCCGGATGAGATCCCGGACGTCACGAGGAGTTCGGAATGGTCCGGAGGTAAAGATTTATATATGGGAAGTCGTCAAGCGGACATCGGAAAAGTTTGGTCATATCGGTTTTATGGAGGGTCCACCGAAAGGTTCCGGAGGACCACGGGAGGGGCCACCCTTTGGGGGGCCACTTGGGCTGCGTGGGAGGCAGCCTGCCCCTGGTGGGCTGGGCGCACCTCTCCCTTGGCCCATGCGCCTAGGGTTGAGGGGAACCCTAAGGGCGCCCCTTGGGGGGCAAGCCCCTCCCTTGGCCGCCGCCCCCCTCTAGATGCATCTAGAGGGGCCGCCCCTCCTCCCTTCCCTATAAATAGAGGGATAGAGGGAGGGCTGCACACACCATTGAAGGCGCAGCCCTCCCTCCCAACACCTCTCCTCCTCCGCGTGAGCTTGGCGAAGCCTCTGGGAGATCAGTCCTCCATCCGCATCACGCCGTCGTGCTGCCATTGAGTGGTCTTCCTCAACCTCTCCTTCCTCCTTGCTGGATCAAGACGGCGGAGACGCCGTCGTCCCGTCGTGTGTTGAACGCGGATGTGCTGTCCGCTCAGCACTTGGTCATCGGTGATCGGAATCACGTTGGGAACGTCTTCATCATCACCACTCCCTCGAACGCTTCCGTACTCGATCTACAAGTGGTATGTAGATGCAAACTCTCTCTCGTAACTCGTTGCTTAGATGAACTCATAGATAGATCTTGGTGAAACCGTAGAAAAAATTTTAATTTTCTGCAACGTTCCCCAACACCACCGACGGGTCACAACAAGGTAAATGTTGATGCAGCTACTTGTAAACACCCTCCTATTGGGGCTGTTAGCACGGTCTGTCGGGATCAATCAGGAGCATATGCTGGGTCAGCAGCGGTGGTATTCCATGGTATGACCGACCCGAATATATTGGAAGCTCTGGCATGTCGCGAGGCTATTGCATTAGCCAGGGATCTCGCAATGACTCATTTTATGGTGGCTTCAGATTGCCTTTCGGTGGTCAAGGACATACAAACTGGAACTATAGGCACAATTGCTCCAATCGTGCACGAGATCATCGACTCGAGCAGGGAGTTTTAGTCCTGCTCTTTCACCCATGAGAGACGTCTTTCCAACAAGGAGGCTCATGGCTTAGCTAGACATGCTTTACATTTAGGGGAGGGTCACCATTTATGGCTGTTACACCCTCATGATACTTATATTATTCCTGTAATTCGCTCTATTGATCAATAAAGTAAAGCATGTTTCGCTAAAAAAAACTCAAAGGCATGAAAAGCATTCTAAAGAAAATAATCAAAGGCGGGAAAAGGAGCTGTCATGCCAATTGTCTAAGCTAAGAGCATCTCCAGTCGTTGGCCCCCCAGGCGGCGCTTTTACGCGCCCCCTGGGGGCGAGCCGGCGCAAAAAATCGGCGTGGAAGAGAGCGGGTTCCCAGCCGCTCGCCCTAGGGTCGCCCCAGACGCGTTTTTTTAATTTTAAAAAATCTGAATTCGGCAAAGTTCGGCTAAAATTCGGCAAACTAGACATTCATATTCAACATGTTCGGCGTTTACATAAATTATTTATTAAAAAAAAGGCATCTACGGGGCGAAGAAGTCGATCAGCGCGCGAAGTCATCGACGTCGCCGCCGTCCTCGTCGAAGTCGTCGGCCTTCTCCTTCTTTATGGTGTGGCCGCCCCTACTGGACCCCTCCCCGGCGTCTCCATGGCGGACCGGTGGTGGCGGCGCGTTGTCGTCGTCTTCGCTGTCGTCGAGGACGAGATGTCTCCCTCGTCCAGTCCACTGCCACGAGCTTCAAACCGCGCGAAGGCGGCGCGCTGGCGCTCCCTCTTCGTCTGCACCCAGTCGTCGCGCGCCCATTTGAGGGCCGCTTCGTTGTCGAGCGCCTCCTCCTTGACGCCGCTAGCGAGCCCGGGCTCCTTCCTCGGCTTGACCAGTCGGGGAGGAGCCGAGGATGAGGCGCGGCCGCCGCCTTCATTGATGACGATGTCGGCCGAGCGGGTGCGTCGACCGAGCGGAGTCTCCGCTGCGGGCTCGGCCTTGACGCCGAACACCGCCGGAGAGCCGGAGGAGTGGGAAGAGGACGACGAGCCGGAGACAAACCTCTGGGCATCCATTGCCCGGCGCCGCGGCGGGGGACCGGGGCGCGGCCGGATATGTGAGCGGCGGGTTGTTGCCGCCCTCTCGGTGCGCGAGAACCTCGCGGAGCGCCCGGCAGGGGACGGACCACCACAGGCGCCGCTCCTCGTTGTTCCAACGGCCGCCCCCACCATCGCTGCCCCGTTGGTGGAGGCGAGACGTTGGTCCTGTCGGCGCTGGAAGTACGCCGCCCATGCCTCGTGGTTGTCGGCGGCGTACTGCGGGGAGGCGCGCTGCTCCTCGGTCAGTGACGACCGAACACAGTCAACCTCGCAGGCGAAGTAGTCGGGGCGCGCGATGACGTCTGGCGAGGAATGGGGGCGCCTCGTGGCGAGCCTCCATCCGTCGGCCCGGTAGCGCATGTCCGGAGGCGCCGGATGTTGGCCTCAGCAGTCGCCTCCACGATTGCAGCAAGCGGCGACCGAAGACGTTGGCCACCGCTCCGTCGCCGGGGAACCGCTCGCACATTGTCGTGGCTGGGGCTGGGAGAGAGGAGAGGTTCGTCGGCGGTGGAGAGAGAGAGAGAGAGGCGCAGAGCACGGCGTCTGTGGCCAGCGGCGGGGGGCTTTTTATAGCCGTCGGGGAGGCATGTGTATGCGGGGCGGGGAGTGAGGCGTCGCCGCGCCGCTCGTGCAGAGCCGCCTCGTGAGGAATCACTGAAAGGTTGACTGGCGACAACCTTGGCATTGATTCCCCGTGGAAAACCGAGGCGTTCTGAGGACGACGAGGCGAGTGTCGCTGACTCGGCAGGCCTGTGGCTCTTTCGCGCCAAAACCGTTTACCTGGCGCCCAAGCGCCCAGCGCGCTGGTTCGGCTGGTCCGCCGGCGCCAAATTCGGCCCGAGCCGGCAAAAATTGGGCTTCAGGCGGCGGTGGGCGATTTTTGTCGCCAAAAAAATCACCAGGAAGGGCGTGTTGGGGGCTCAGATGGAGATGCTCTAAGCTCTTCACTGAAAAAAAAACTGAGCTATGCTCGGTCCTACACTCCTACTACTATACATTCTTCTATATCTGCCGGGCCCACTAACCTAACCCCATTTTTGCCATCGCAAAGACAACGACTGTCGCACTAAATTGCACGTTAATGAATCCGCTCTCATATCAAATTCCTTGCTCCTATTTTAGATCAAAGTTTTTAAAGATGAACAAAAAAAGGAAATTACATGGCACGGTATTGAGAAACAGTATAACGCAGCTACCACCGAGCCTCCACAGTGTTTTCAGCCTGACAGCCGTCGGATCACTTGAACATACGATGTAGATCACCTCAGTCGTCCCCAGGTCGTCCTGGCGCTCGACGCACGTCTCGCGGGCCGCTGCTCTGCAGAGCGAGCTCCCGTCCCTCTCCGTATTCGGGCCATCAGATCAAAGGCCCAGGTCCAACTTCTCATTCGCACGGGGCAGGTGGTCCAGCGCTATCCCGTTCCCTCGACCTCTTCGCTCCTTCATCCGTGATGCGCCGCCGTGGTCATCCGTCCCGTCGGCGACTCTCTGCTACAGGTCTATCTCCGCGTCGGTACCCTCTACTCTCTATGTATTCTTCCTCCGTAGGCCCCTTTTTACTGTTTTTAATTTCCCATCTTGCAGCGTTCCTCCATGGCAGCTGCGGCGGACAGCTGCGCCGGTGACGTCCATGGCCGGCTGTACTCCTCCTACATCCTTCTCCATACTCTCGCAGCTGTACCGTACGTCACTTCCAATTTGAAACTGAAGCAAAAACTGCCGCGTAGCGGAGGCGGCGCATGGATGAGATGTCGCCCAAGATTGGACCTCGGGAAGGTCCTTTCAGCTAGCGGCGGCGGGGCATGGATTGGAGGAGGCAGATACTGACACCTTTCACTCGACTTCCACTTCCACCGTTCCACCTCCTTCTCATGGATCTCCTATCTTCTTTGCTTATCCAAACCCATACGTGCCTGTGGTTGATGCGGGTGAGTCCCTTTTCAGCTGCCCCTTCCACCTCCTTCCCATCACTTGTTTTTGGCATGATCATGTACTAATTTCTTCTAGGTTTCGGTTCCCGAGAAGATACTACAAGAGAATCCATCCAAAGGCACTAAGGTTGATTTATGTATTGACATCTCTTCTTTGATTATTACTGCATTTTTTCAATAGTTAGTTTTGTAGTTTACGATGTGGAGGTTCACCCCACATATATGAAAACAATAACAATAATACTTACCATTGATTGGTCTGCTAATTGCTATCAACTTTTGCATATCTACTATCTTTTATCCTTGAAAGGAAGAGATGAAAAATATATGTTGGGACACCTTATGTGTATACTGAATAAGCAATTTGATTGTTGTGTTTTACGGTGTTTCTTGGTGTGCCCTTATGCTTGACAGAGGTCTTTTGAGGTATAGGAGATCTGGAGTTCTGGACATCATGAAGAACATGGCCTTCAATGCACGCTGGTTTTTCAATCAGAGTATGGGGCCTAATCACTCTCTCTCTATATATTTCTTATATGATGCCCACATCTTCTGGTATAGGCGACTTTATTTGGACCTATACTAATTTTGTTGTCAATTTTGTTTATTTTTATTCTTTAGTTTCACTAAGCCTGTACTAAACAATGATGAGCATGCTCTGCTGATCACCTGGTACAACCAGCTATCACACACACCATTGAATGCATATGTCTTCACTATATAAACAATTGTTCATATTTTACTACAAGTGTCACCATGCACCTTTTGGAATTATCTATATCATATTTCAAAATGAAAATGGTCAGAAGTCATGCCTTACTACCATATATTGGCATACATTCCTATCATTCTAGCACACAGATGAACAGGCACGGCAACGCGTGCCATTAGGGTCTAGTTTAGACTATGTGATTAGGTTGTTTATAGGCTTCCATCAGTTATAACAAATTTTTTTGCTTCATGACATCGATTATGCAAAAGTTTGTGGATATCAAAGCAAAGTTTGCTAATATTGCTTCATTCAGTTTACACCTTAACAATTAAAATGCTATAATAGTTTTTTTTTACAAGACAGAATAAGCACACTTGGAGAGCACATAGTAAACGGTTGTTTTATGTTAAGATCGCTCTAAGTATGGGAAGAGGGTTATCCCAAGAGATTTAGTACTCTTGTTAGAAATATATAAAGTGTTGCCTAGCCAGACACCAAATACCAGCCAAGAACATAGGATCAGATTAACACACCCTTCAAAGTGGATGTTTCATGAAGGCATTCGTCAACAAACTATTCAAGGTAGTGTCAGCAACAATCATAAATAAATCTTATAGGGAGAAGTACAGAAGCTCTAGTGTGTTAGAAACTACGTTGCCACTAGAGTTTGACTACTGCATCTAGAAATTGGGCACATACGTCCTACATAGTCCACCATGTGGTACTGTGGACTGATTTTATAAACACTTCTTTGCCAGCTTGAGGACAACCCCAGAGTAAACATTCTTTTCGTCAACTTTTCTTGGCAATTCAGAAACTTCCCTTTGGTCATACGCCCATCAGGAGTCAACATTTCCAAGTACCTTTCCTTAAAGTTTACATTCGCCACTTCAAGTGTTTCCCTCACCTCATCTTGCACCATTGCTGGGCATGTTGAACCGAACATGATAGAGCATTTATTTGCATTAAGAAACTGACCACTAGTTGATTCATAGCTTGCCAAAATGCTTTTAACTTGGATTGCTTGTTCTCGGTTAGCCTTAAAAAATAACATGATGTCATCCGCGAATAGCAGGTGCGAAATTCACGGAGCACACCTACACAATTATAATGGAGATATATTTTCTTGAGGAGAAAGCAATTCTGCCCACCTCAAAACAAAATAGAAGCACTTCTACCATGTGTGGATCCATCATTCATGGTTGCTTTGAGATTTCTGCTATTTTTAAATATTTTCATAACTTGTCTTGTTTCAAAGCGTTACATTGGTTTTCTTTTTCTCATTTCAAAGTGTATTTTACTGTTTTGTGTATCAGCAAATCCGATCCAAAACAAGTACTCCATCCAATAATCCATATTAAAGCAACAATTAATATGGATCAGAGGGAGTACATACTTTCTTATTGGTAACACAATGAAACATGATGGGACATGTTGAAACAAGAAAAAACCTAACAAAACATTTTGAAAACAAGATAATTTATGACAATAACCAATAAGGTAACATGAATCTCAAAGCAAACACAGACGGTGAATACATAAACGAGTTATCCAATGCATGGTAGATAAACTGCTCTCCTCAGTTGAGCCCTTCCCTATATTAACAAAATGACGGAGTAGATTATTCATGGTGTGCAGGCTCTGAACAAATAGAAAGAAGCAACATCTATAATAAATTACGGCAATTCGGGCTAGTTTGGATTGCGTCCTCGTGCTACCTTGCCTGATGTGAAACTATGCGGAGTTATGTCTCGCTTATTTGAGACATAGTTTTTCTTTGAGAAAAGTTTGCTAGGCCTTTATTGATTAGTAAAATGTTTACAGTAATTACAATTAGGTCATGCGACATACCCAGCCACAGATGCCTCCCCAACGGGAGAGAAACACCGTACCTAGCTAGCATGTGAGCTTCATAATTCACAGCTCGAGGTTCAAAGGAGAAATTACAAGATGCAAAGGAATGAGAAGTATCTAAAATCTCTCTAATGATGATGAGACCTAGCTCTGCCTCAACTCTGCTAGCGGATGCGTTGTCTTAGTGGGCTGACCTAATGAACCGGTTTTCTTGAAGGTTCTAAGGATCGTTCATGGAACCTTCCATCGGTTTGAGGAAGATTCCATTTTTTTTATTTTTTTATTTTTCTGTGTTTTTTTACGGTTTTCATCGGGGTTTTTTTGTCCTTTCTTTTTTTCTAATACATATCAATTTTTTAATACCACCCATTATATTTTTTTATACACACGCTGAACATTTGTTTGATATATGATGAACAATTTTTACATTGTTTAAACATATATTTTAAAGTCACTTAACATACTATTGAAACATTCTTCAATACAATTTTTTTTCTAAAATTACACAAACATTTTTTACATTGGATAATATTTTATAAAAATATCACAAATGCGAACAATTTTTAATTTCACGAACTTTTTAATTGTGCAATTTTTTAAAATATTCAAAGATTTTTTTACATTGTATAACCACCTTTAAAAATGTCATGAATATAATTTTGGAACCCGTGAATTGTTTTTAATGCCACGAACAATTTTTCATTGTATAAACATTTTTTAAAAAGGCCACAAACATTTTTTGAATGTCATTTTGCCATTTCCCCTTCCTGTAGATTGTATTGATGTAGTGAACATTATCCCAGAGCTGGAGCCCGCCCTGGATGGCACCACATGTGCAAAGATATAGGTTTCTACAGCTTCCGCTGACATATGCCTGAATCAATTGGTACAACAAGTTGTTTTAACATCCTCAAAAAAAAAAAAAAAATTCAAGTTGTTTTAACTCGTACTAGTGTAGTGTCAAAAAACGTCTTACATTATGGGACGAAGGGAGTAGTTTTTATGGTACATTGCAAAGTAGTACCAGCCAGGTTGTTGTGATTCAAACAGCTTCACAAGCAGAAGCAGGCGGGGTAACATGCGTAAATTCTTGGGATACGAAACAAATTCTGACACAGGCAGGGCAGGGTAGTCAGCAGAGATACAAAGAATCAGAAACAGAAGCTTGGCACATATGAACCAATCATACAAATTAATCAAACGACTGCCTTATTACTGTATGCCAAACTAATTTCATCCTTGGCACCAGCAGTGCGTATATATGCCAAACTGATCAATCAACAGTGGCATCAGCAGACAGCAGTATGTAACTTTGCCAACACAAGAAAGAATGCACAAGTATGTATCTCTGCTTCATTACTGTATTCACTCATATGTAGGGAGCAACCCAACTCAACACTATTAACCTAGCAAAATCTGTTGAATTTCTGCATCAGAGATCTATTATATACCAGCCAACAATGAAGGAGTTCCAATGTGATCACACAAGAAGATTCACCGTATACCAGCCAACAATTCAAACGACAACACAAGTTTTTCTTCCTATCAAAGAAGAAGTCACAGGTGTATATGCTATGCCTACCCCTAATTCTCTACCACTAAACTCGGATATACTCTCATTCATAGGCAGCAGCCCAACTCAACTTTAATCCAGTGGAGTCTGTTGACTTGAACTCTGATCAGCAGGATGTTCTCTCTGGGAAGTCTGTTGGCTTGAAGCCTGATCAACACCATGTTCTCTCTAGGAAGCCTGATGACTTGAATTCTCAGCAGGAGGAGCACGTGGGTAGATGATTCCGTAGTGATCTCCGGAGTACAGCAGGGTCACTCTCGGACGGAGAACTCCAGGAACAGTGTAGATATCTGGATCATGTCCTCCTCGGACTCGCTCCACTCTGAGGGGTACCTCCAGCGCTGTGGCCAAGGCCACCATCATAACATGATCCGTGAACCGACGAGCTGGAATGACGCGCCGAATACACCACTGTTCGTAGAACAACAACAGGTTAGGTAAGTTGAGTGTCGTGTATCCAAGAATGGATGCATTGGAAATCAGCACGAGGTAATGTAAGGGAGGATATGAATCACCGACATCTTCCAGACTGTAATTTCCTCTGAGCCCTGGTATAAGCAGTTCATACACCTCCTCATGCGAGCATATCTCGATAGCTACTACTAATCTGAGGAAAATGAAGACTAACCAAGAAAATGTGTCAGAAACATGAAGTATGATGAACAAAAGGAAAAATGACTTCAAGGGTGTTTCTCTCACTGTCTAGCGTCGTATCGTACTTGCTGAAGAACTCAAGAAGTTTCTCTTTACGGTTGCTAAAAATGGCACATATTATGTCAGTGAGATGGAATGCACTTGGCTACAATACTATGATGGAATTGCAGAAAACCAAGCGAGTCAAGAACCTGCTAGTTGATTCCATGCTGTTCCGTCTGACATGTTTCTTCCATCTCATCACTTTCTTGATCAGATCCTTAAATGCCTGAAAGAAGCAGCGACTCAATAATTCGTACTTGATAATCATATGTAATAGGTTACAATGATGCATACAGAATACTGATCAGTAGCAAGATATAAAAGAACACAGCTAAGACAACTCGCCTGAGAAGCTTTAGTCACTAAGCATATACTATAGCATAGTAATAGAAGAGTGAGGTGGCTATACAATAATAACCGGTAGGTGTGCATTGCTGTAGTGCTCAAACAAGCATAAAATTAAGTCATTTCCTCATTATAATGCCGTTGTTCCTTTGCAAGTATATTTTCTTAAGGCCGTTGTTACAATTGGGTTGTTAACTTTTCAATAAACTTAAAATTTGAGTTTCTGCCAACAGTGCGTAACACTGTGATGGCATGCCACTACTGTTAAGCAATTGTGCATCTCCTGCAAATGACAAACAAAGATAGTGAGATGCCAGATGCTTCTTCAAGTGTACTGTAACCTGAATAGAATCATCATCCCTTGCAAGCATGTTTATACAAGAAAGAACCAAGTATGGAGAAGGCGAGAACTTACTCTTCTGCTCCGGGAAAACTCAGAGTTCCATCGAAGATTTGCATGTTGTGTAGACAGTCTTCTAAGGAGACGCTGTTCCTCATGTGTGTCCTGCCTATCAATAACTTGCTCCTGTTGTACATTCGCAAAAACAGAGAAAGTTAAATAACTAAACCTACATCCTATGAAAGGAAAAGAGGGAAGGATGATTACAAGGTATGAAAATATGAAGCTCCTGTAGAAACACTCCCCATCTCCAATAACCGATCGATATTCCGAATAGGCATCAAGATGGTTCGCCTCGTCAGAAGCAAGCCTATGATATCTTCTGACTTCAGTGATGGGATATGTCTGCAAGGAACACACAAATATGAGAATTCAAATTACGCTGAGTTGAACATGGAAACAACATATCTAAAAATGTGATGGGAATTTTGTTTCATTCAAATTTTCAGGTTTCCATGTTCTCTGGAAATGTTTGAAACCGCTAGTATATAATCTCATCATTAATACTGATCGGTTGTTTGTTCAGTAAGAAAACAAGAAGATATTAACACATGATAAACTCAATAACAGTACAAGTACGATTCAGGTCCCATCAGTCACAACCAAGAGTCAACATATAGTTTAGTATTTGTAAAAGAGAAAATAATCCTTCTGAACAGTTGATTGTACAGGAACCACTAATCACAGTATCTTGTGATATAGGGCTTTGATCCTGATTTTTCTTGCACTTCCATTTTGAACATTCCATTAGGCAAAATGGAGACAAACCTGGTGCTTCACATGTTCCGAACATATTTCCCTTACTTTTCCACAAAAAATCTATTTGACAGGAAATGAAGAAAACAAAGTTAAAAACCATACATCATCCTGCCAGTCTTACAATTGTACAGAATCAACAAGAAGATTGAGTATTTCAAAACAAGAAATAAGGGAATAGAAAACTAATGGAATTAACAAACAACCAATCAACTTATTTTTCCTTTTCCCGGTCAAAGGAAAAAAACAATAATGTATAGCAAGAGCACAAAACGTGTGCATCCAAATCTTCTTTATTTTGGGCAACTATTTATATGAAATTATATTCTGAGACTTCTGAACCAACTATTGACCAAATGGTGAAACTTCTCGCCAAATCCTAAAGTGGTCGCTGATTTTGCATGTAAATGGCAAATGATTTACAGGAATTATGTTCAGTTATGCAGCCTTGAACTAATGCTTGTCTAGATTACAGTTTCTGATAACAGCATCTGTTTACAAAGGAAGCCATACATTCGACTTCAGGCTCGGTTACCAAAATATTGCAGTAATCAGACAACAGTTTCAACAAGATAGCCATTTGCTTCAAAATACAATGCCAGATTGTGGAAAGACCCACGAGAAACAAGGACATGTGTACTTCTGCCAACATTTGCCCAAGATTACTCCTATTTCTATGATGCCACCTATCACTCTAACCAAGATTTCATGCCTTGATTACACTAACAGGTCCAAAATTTAACATGAACAAACAGAAACCAAGAAAACCAAAAAATCTCAGTTCTTCTTTCTATGCACAAAAAATAGGTAAGTGCAAGAATGCTCATATGGTCATACCACCCACGAATCACAAGTGAGAAGAGTGGACAAGATTCAGGCCGTACCTTGTTCTTGACCCGACTCCAGATTGATTTCCCCTTTACTTGCAGTAGTTTGTCCTGCTTGGGTGTCACCTTTACCACAACCTGTACTTGTGATAGTTTCTCCTGCTCCACAGAATTAGCATCAAGATCACACATTTCGGATTAGCAAAGGTGAAAGGGCTAACAAGATTGAATTGTTGAGTTATCCAAATCCTTTCTACTCTTGCCAATTATTCATATGAATCGAGTTTTGAGGCTTCGGAGCCAGTTTCAGGCTTTCAGGCAACAGATGATGTACGTCTGGCCAAGTAATCCTGAGCAAACATTCAGCTTAACTTCCCCTATAACGACATTCATCTACACTGGAAACTGATACATTTTGGCAACCACTGCCAAGACATGATCCCCGCATTTTTCACTTGCAGCAAAAGTGCAAAACATGCTACCATACCAAATAGAAGAATCAATTAGCACAAGCCTGGAAAACCTAAATCTTGAACAGTCGCGAATAATCACGACAAGATCCTTGCCTACCTCTAAATTTGATAACGCACCGCAAGAAGAACTCGAGTAATAATCAGGAAATGCCTAATCGTCAAACTGTCCCCAACATTTGCCTGAGATTTATTCCGTTTCCACTGCTAAATCATCCCCGACCCCAAGATTTTGACAGACCACAGCAAGCAATTCCGAGCAAGCAAGAAGACCAGATTCATGCTCATACCTGTTCCTTCTGGTACATCGCCTCTTCCGCGCGCAACGAGTTGTACTGCTCAAGAGGAAGCCAAGAAACGCTCAAGAACGCACTCCAGAGACTCCAAGAACTCCAAGAAACAGCAACAGCACGTCGCAGAGGCCCTCACCTGCTGTTCCCATCGCCTGGTCCCCTCCTCGACGGCCGCCTGTTGTTCCCGTCGCCTGTTCTCCTTGTCGACGGCCGCCTGCTGTTCCCGTCGCCTGTTCGCCTCCTCGGCGGCCGCCTGCTCTTGAATCAGCTGCTCGATCACCGTCTGCTCGAACACCGTGTTGGGGTCGAACGGCTGCTCCTTGTCGACGGCCGCCTGCGCTTCAATCAGCCGCTCGATAAGCCGCTGCCTGGCCACCAGCTTGGGGTCCAAGTCCAACGGATGCGCCGCCGCGTTGGGCACCTCCCTCGTCTCCGCCACCACGGGGTGGCTCCACCTCACCCGCGCCTTTCTGCCGCCCATCTTGCTCGACTCCCCGACCTCGTCTCCGAAGGCCGCGCCGAAGTCGAGGGAGCTGCTGCCGCTGCTGCTCGCGGAGCTCGGAGGAGAAGGAGTGGCGATTCCCTTGCCCTTCCGGGGGTCGAACACCGTGGCGGGGCTCGAGCCATCGGCGCCGCCTCCGGCCTGGTCGAGGTGGAGGGGCGTCGCGGGGGGAGGTGGAGGTGGCGGCCCAGCAGCGCCCGGGGAGGAGGCGTTGGAGTTGGAGCCCCCATGGGCCGTTTCTTCGATGCGGTCCACCTCGACCGGTTCTGTTGCTCCTGAACCGGGCGCCTCCATCGCGAAACTTGGAGGACTCGCCTTGCAATTTCGCTAACTCGCGGGGGGCGGTGGAGAAGAAACGTGTGGTGTGGAGGGTGCGGGATGGGAAAGGGAAGGAGGTTTGACGGCTATTTATTTGGAGACCCCAAGGGCGGTTTGGTCCCTTGGGAATTCCTGTTTTGCAAACAACTCCACATTGAACGCAAGGCACCCACACAAGGACGCAACGAATTTCGCTAAAATCTTCGTTGAGATGGGAGCTTTACCTAACAGTAGATAGATTCAACTGATGGTAGTATGAAAAATGAATGCATTAAATTAAGGAAGATAAATATAGCTTCCATCATGAATATTTTATGGGAATGGATTTGATGGCGGGTCTATCATTTGGAAATCCTATGTAAATAAACAAATGACTATTCTTATCATTAGTAACCTATTTGTCTCAATGGAAAAATGTCGTCACTATATGTAATCATGCACGAGGATAAGTCCACATCAACATACAACCTTGCAAGAAAACACATAATCAAAGTAAATGAGTACTCTATTAATTTTGAGATTATATTAATACTAGCCTACGCATTATTACCAACATTCATGTGTGTCCTTACGATGGCTTAAGATGTAGATGGATTGTTTTATTCTTTTTGCCGAAAGATGTAGATAGATTCACTTGATAGTAGTATCGAAAATAAAATGTAAAATAGAAAAAAGCTTTCATGATCGAATATTTTGTGGCAATGTTTTTAATGGTGGGTCTATCACACGGAAGTCTATGTAACTAAACAGATGACCCTTATTAACCAAAATTTATCTTTTGCTCGCGGGCTCATTTGAGCTCACAATGAACAGTAAAATCTAAAAATATTTAAAACAAATTAGAAAAATTCTCATTTTTTCCAACTATCTTTGACATATGTTTTGAGTCCCTGCAAAATTTCATCATCAAACGACATTCATGGAAGTTGTTGCAGAAAAACAAAAGCAACACTCCAAAATGCGTTCGAAAATAACTATTTTGGAGCATGGATTTTGTTTTTTCCCTTGACTTCCACGAATGTCATTCCATGGTGAAATTGGGTGAGCACTGAAAACTTCTGTCAATGTTTGCCTCAAAAAAATAGATTTTTTTATTTAAAAAATTGATTTTACTATTCACTTGAGCTCGAGCTTAAAAACAGTATGTCCCTTGTTAACTTATTTCTCCGAGCATGCAACCATGTTGACGCAACACGTAACACATGCATGGGGAAAAGATCACCTCGATATTGAGAAACAGTAAAATGGAGTGAGCTATGCCTCCTCTCAGTGTTTTGGCTTGGTCCGCCGTCCGATCGCGACCTCAACCGACCAGATCTCTGCCATCGTCCCACAACGCCAGCTTGGGCTTTTCCAATCTCCTGACTGAGTTCTAGATAGGCAGCCCACGTGACAGGGCTGCTGCTCCGTCGAACGATCCAGACGCCTGCTGGTGAATTGGGCTAACATGCGCGGATGTTCTATGGGCTTCTTTCTCATATTTTATCTTCTCTGCTCGACGTCTATTATTGGCTCGACATCCTCAAAAAAAAAAATGGCTCGGAGACGGAGCTCGGCTTTCTCCCTCCCGTAACCACTGTTGGTTGTGCGTGCTTTCCTTGCGTCGCAAGTGTGCGCCGCAGCAGCGCCTCCCCTTCCTCTTTACCCGAACTCATGGCTGTCATGCTCGCCTACCGCCGTTGGCCCACCACCTGCGCCCCGCCACCCGCCACCTGCATATAGATGGCGGATATTGACCCATGAATCTTGAAGGAAGCCCAGAAATTGATCGGCAGGGCACTTGACTTCTAGATCCAATCTTTCGTCGGAAAAGAGCTGCAAGTCCTACTCTACCCATGGAACCCGCGGCCGGCGGCCACCAATGGTCAGATGTTCATCAGCTCAACCATCCTTGATTCTGAACGCTGATGGACTGCAGGAGCGACCCTCCTCCCATCCTTGGTGCTCGAGAACTGAAGCCGTTGATCTATTGTGCAATGCCTTTTAATTCTTCGTTCTCAGATTGATGTATTGGAAAGCAATATTTTGAACTTTTTCCGTGGATCAGTTTCCATGGTGTTTGTGAATCCCCTGACGTGCACCGACCTCATTTGCAGGAGGTTGAAGTGTTTTATTATGGTACCCAAAGTCTTGAATTCTAAGCTATTCAGAGCTAACTTTACTAGTGTCATGTTGTGTAAGTTTCTAAGGTTGCTTCATGTATAGTTGATAATCAAGCAAATCCTAATCATTTACATTACGCGAGCTTGATATGTAGCAATAATACATCTACAGTCACATGATTATTTGACTTATATTTGCTAAGGTTGATACTTTTGGAACATCCATAACTCCATTTGCTGTTTTTTTCTAAAAGCAACCCACAAAGATGTACTTTTGGTCGTATGGTCTGATTTGCATTTATTTCAGGTACTCAGCTCACCTTTGTTGTTACATGGGTACAACCTTACATGTAAGACGTTACATGTGAGAAGATCCTTGGGAGAAACCCGGGAATCAGTACTGAAATAGCTAGCATGTGATTTTGGAGTTCAGGTTGACTTCAACGAAATAGTATGTAATTTATTTTATCTCCTGTTAGCATGAAATCATCGTGGGTATGAGATTTGATTCCGGTTGTGCGAGATTTGTGCCTAAATTGGGCCATCTGGGCACAACACAAGGTGAGTGCCCATGTACATCATTGCTTTGGAATGTCTTGAACAGTGTCAAGTACACGACACCTCTGTGGAGAATTCCATAGATGACATGAAATTCGCAAATGTATCTATTTATTCCTAGAAAGATTTGATAAGGTCGCATCATAATGCCCACTTGTGTTGTATAAAAGAAAGAGGTTGTTGGTCGTGAGATCACCATGTCTCGCCTATATTTAGAGCCATCAAAGCCATTCAAAATTTCTTGGATGTTTCTACTGTTTAGATTTTTATAGATAAATTTATTATATGTTGTCTTTTTTTAAAATTTATTATATGTTGTCAATATAGGCGGGCGCGGCAAAGCGCACCTTTATGTTCTAGTATAACCATGTAGGGGAACACACAAACAATGTAAGTGAGTAGTCCATTAATTTCAAGATTATGTTAATACTAGCCTACTCATTATTACGAACATTCATGCATTTCCTTACTATGGTTTAAGGGCAGTCCCAGCGCACTATTTCTTAAACTATATGTAATGGAATTAAATAGAAATTTGATATGGCAATGCGAGTGTACTATATCTTAGTGTTGTATCTAAAACTATCCTCATTTAATGTCTTCTGTGAGAGAAAAGTTATCAAATGTCTTGATTTTGGTGCTCACATCTATATTTAGATTAGGTTATGGTTGTTTTATATTTCCTCATTAATTAGGCGCCACATCAGATTTTTACCTATGAAATTGTGCTATGATAGAAACATTGGGAGTGTCCTAAGATGTACTACCTCCTTCCTAGTTATTGGCCCCCTTTATAATTTGTGCCAAATTTTGACCAAAGATTTAACTAACAAGATGTTAATGCATGTCAACAAAAATTATATCGTTCGGTGACATATATGAACATATTGTTATTGAACTTTATGGTCAAAGTTTGGCACAAAATACAATGGGGACCAATAAACCAGGACAGAGGTAGTAATAGATAGATTCATTCACAGGAACCAATAATCAAAGTAAATAAGTAGTGTGGAAAATAAATGCATTGAAGTCAGAAAAATAAATATAGCTTCCATCATGACCGAATTTTTTGCGGCAATGAAGCTAATGGAGAGTCCACCGCTTACAAAATCGTCAATAAATGGATGCCTCCCCACCAAATGACCACAATCAAAGTAGAATAGAAGTATTGATGTGTGCTTGATACCATCAACATGATGTGGTCTCTCGACAAGAAGACTAGGCCCGGCCGACTGGCCCACAACGGTGCAACCGTTCGGTCGTCAGGCCGAACGGTTCTGAACAACATGAAGAAGTATGTAGGGTATTATTCTCCGAAGGCCCAAACCAGGGTAGCTTGTGCGTGCGGGCTCTGTCCCAGTACTTCCAATCTACACTAGTATAGAATTGGGCTATTGTACCGGTTCGTAAGGACCTTTACCGGCACTAAAGGCTGGGGACTAAAGCCCCCCCCCCCTCCCCCCACTTAGTCACGGTTCAACACAAACCGGGACCAAAGGCCCACCACGTGGCACGAGCACGCGCCGGGGGGCTGGTGGCTTTTAGTCCCGGTTGGTTACACCAACCGGGACTAAAAGGTTTAGGTGTTTTGGGTTTATGGTTTATTTTTCCTTTTAGTTTTGTGTTTTCCATTTAATTCTTTTTCATTTCAAACATATTTATGATACTACATATTGTACACGTTATGCATATATATAAATAGAATTTCTCGTACAACCGATCATATATGTAGTATCTACCAAATCAGAGAGTATGTACGTGTACTATATAGTATATAAGAATGTTTAGGTAGTATATATAGTACTTTTTAGGTAGTATGCTTCATATTTTCAGTATGCTCCATTTTATGTACAAATATATACGTATTTCACAAATATAATAAAAACCATGGGCCAACTTGCAATTTTTTTAATCTTACCCACTTTGAATTATCTTATATAGGAAAAATCCATCCTACCACCCGGTGGTAGTTACCCCACATGTCTCGTAGGACCATTCACACATACACATGTATATATATACAATTTGGTATATACAATTTCTCCTACAATCTGCAGATCATTACATGGAGGCATTACAGCTTATAATAGTATTCTTCTTTGGGATCTATGACCTGGTCGAGCAAAAATCTGACTATTTCCTCTTAGATTGCTCGTATTCGATCCGCTGATAGGAGCTTATCCCGCATCGCCTTCATCTTTAAACAAAGAGATCAATACGCATGTATTAGTTGTGTGTATATATATTAGATAATGATGTAAAAATTGTAAATAGTGTTCTCGCAAACGTACCCATTGGTCTCTATCAGTTCTGCACCTTTTGGACGTCATCATGCGGATGTTCTCGCAAATGTAGTATGCACATAAATCAGTCCCTGGCGCTTGCTTTAGGTCCTTTATGAGAATAAAATTCAATCGGATAATAACTAATCAAGCATGATAATGGTATTGAAACTAGAATTAAAGAGATGGTAGCTAGCTGGTACTACCTACTTAATTAATTTCCTTGGGTCAACACCATTTCAGATGTTGTTTCCATGTGCCATCAACCTGTTTGATGAACTTTTCCCAAGCCTTGGCCGCCGGCAAAGAAAATGAATAAAGGAGTTATTAATTAGTTGATATCAGGAAATGACGAACTAAAGAGGCCGACATATAGTTCGATAATGATTGAAATTACCTGTCGACCATCCCCCTCACGATTGAGTAGTCATTAACGTCTTTAAGTAGTGAGTCCAGTACTTGAACTTTCCCTCATCAACTTCAATGATTAACAAGATCCAGTGGAAAACATGCGCACACGTTTGCATGTATAATTAAGCGGGCATGTGAATAACTCATCAACTATCCTAAACCCTATACACTTCTTAACATCTAGTTAGTAAGCAAAAACAGAATTTGTAGTACAAGAGAGTGTGACTCACTCGAAGTTGTAAGGAAGTAGTATTTTTGGACAGGTATTTAGGTGTTTCAAGAACTCTAGCAAGATTTTCTCTGTGTCTTTTCGATCCCATTCATGTGTCCATATCTCTTCATTGATGGTATTTGGGTTAATGAACCCAATGCCATAGCGTCCAGCTTTTTTCATTTCATAGATCTTCATTCTGCATAATACCATAGAAAAGAATATAGTGAGGATAATTACAAGTAATGATCAACGAGCACTACAACTAGCTAGAGACTTAATTAAATTACAGAAAGAAATCACTTATAGACAATAGCAACTGATGATAGATTTGTCGAGTGCGTCTTGATTGAATAACTAAAATAGTTCTTGAAACCCAACCCATAGAGCATTTTCATGGTAGTAGTGCTTGATGACCCACAAGTATAGGGGATCAATTGCAGTTCTTTCCGACAGGTAAGAGTGTCGAACCCAACGAGGAACAGAAGGAAATGACAAGTAGTTTTTAGTAAGGTAATGTCTGCAAGTGCTGAAATTGTAAGTAGCGGGTAGTTTGATAGCAAGATAATTTGTAACGAGCAAGTAACGATAATAGTAACAAGTATGCAGCAAGGTCCCAATCCTTTTGAGGCAAAGGACAGGCCAAAATGGTCTCTTATGATAAGCAAAGCGTTCTTGAGGGTACATGGGAATTTCATCTAGTCACTTTCATCATGTTGGTTTGATTTGTGTTCTCTACTTTGATAATTTGATATGTGGGTGGACCGGTGCTTAGGTGCTATTCTTACTTGAACAAACCTCCCTACTTATGATTAACCCTCCAGCAAGCATCCACAACTACGAGAAAAGTATTAAGAATAAATTCTAACCATGGCATTAAACTTTTGGATCCAATCGGTCCCTTACGGAATAGCGCAAAAACTAGGGTTTAAGCTTCTGTCACCCTCGCAACCCATCATCTAATTGCTACTCCACAATGCGTTCCCTTAGACCCAAATATGGTGAAGTGTCATGTAGTCGACGTTCACATGACACCACTAAGGGAATCACAACAGACATACTGTCGGTGTCAAAACCGGCGGATCTCGGGTAGGGGGTCCCGAACTGTGCGTCTAGGCGGATGGTAACAGGAGACAAGGGACACAATGTTTTTACCCAGGTTCGGGCCCTCTCGATGGAGGTAATACCCTACTACTGCTTGATTAATATTGATGATATGGGTAGTACAAGAGTAGATCTACCACGAGATCAGAGAGGCTAAACCCTAAAAGCTAGCCTATGGTATGATTGTTGTTCTTCCTACGGACTAAAACCCTCCGGTTTATATAGACACCGGATAGGTTAGGGTTACACATAGTCGGTTACAATGGTAGGAGATCTACATATCCGTATCGCCAAGCTTGCCTTCCACGCCAAGGAAAGTCCCATCTGGACACGGGACGAAGTCTTCAATCTTGTATCTTCATAGTCTTGGAGTCCGGCCGTGATGATAGTTCGGCTATCCGGACACCCCCTAGTCCAGGACTCCCTCAAGGAGGCTGGCGTTTTGGCATTGGCCGCACCAGAATTTTTGCCATATAGAAGTCGCATACCTTGTGACTCGTCAAACCGTTTATTGACCAGCGCGATGTCCGCATCCGCCTCGTCAAGTTGCCGCTTTAGTTCGGCATATTCATCAGTCCGGCTGGCCTCCGGACGCCCGCCACCTATTTAGGAGCGGCGATATGTTATAATCGAGATTTGATCTCGCACGTTGTCAATTTTGACAACATACCGAGTCTCGAGGGCTACTATCTATACAGTATGCATTTTATATGTATAACTGTCAGAAGGTACATCATTTTTGCGTACCTCAAACCCCGTCAGTAAGCTTCTGACGGCTTTATGCAATCCACTCTCTGTAGATGCAATTCTTTCAATCACCATACCCATTAGAGCACGGTGATCTTCTGAAATAGCCGCTCGCCTGAGCAGATCCTTCAGCTCCACCGACCGCACACCACTTGGCGCCGGACCTTCCGGCCCCGCCGGACTTGGGGGAACCCTCCGCGACGACACCTCCGGGTCGTCCGCTTCACATGAGGGTGCGACAGGTGGAGGCGTTTCGCTCTCCATCATCTCCGAAGAAGATCCCCAAGACGAGCTCACGAGAAGGGCTGAGGTCCGAACTACAAGGTACAATTTCGGTTATCTTCATGAATAAATACAGGGATGTTCCTTATTTACAAGACCCTTTCTTTTTTACTTACGGCTCGCTGGAGGGCTGATCCCCTTGGGGAAATAATGCGGCTGGGTTAGTTCGCAGCCGGACTCTCTGCCGAAGATTCCTTTCCCCTCTTTGAGGCCTTGACCTCCGGATCTTCCGAAGCGGTCCTCTTCTCTCCTCGGAAGGTGGGACTCTTAATCCCTCCTTCCTTGATAGCCTCCTTCGTAGAGGCAGTTGCTTCCCCGCTCCCCCCCTTGGCCTTCTTCAAAAGGCGCGACTGTCGGTGTCAAAACCAGCGGATCTCGGGTAGGGGGTCCCGAACTGTGCGTCTAGGCGGATGGTAACAGGAGACAAGGGACACGATGTTTACCCAGGTTCGGGCCCTCTTGATGGAGGTAAAACCCTACGTCCTGCTTGATTGATATTGATATTCTGGATGTTTACAAGAGTGGATCTACCACGAGATCAAGGAGGCTAAACCCTAGAAGCTAGCCTATGGTATGATTGTAAGGGTTGTGATTGTTGTCCTACGGACTAAAGCCATCCGGTTTATATAGACACCGGAGAGGGCTAGGGTTACATAGAGTTGGTTACAATGGTAGGAGATCTACATATCCAGATCGCCAAGCTTGCCTTCCACGCCAAGGAAAGTCCCATCCGGACACGGGTGAAGTCTTCAATCTTCTATTTTCATAGTCTTGGAGTCCGTCGATGATGATAGTCCGCAAATGATAGTTCGGCTGATGATGGTAGTCCGCTATCCGGACACCCCTAATCCAGACTCCTCAAGAGCCCTGAACCAGGCTTCAATGACGATAAGTCCGGCGTGTATATTGCTTGGCATTGCAAGGCGGGTTCCTCCTCCAAATGATAGAAGATTGTGAACACCAGGATAGTGTCCGGCTCTGCAAAATAAATTCCACATTCCACCGTAGAGAGAATAATAACATATACACAAGTTCAATCTGCTGACGTTTTCCGTGGCATGACGTCAAACCACTACCAAGCCATTACTCGAATTGTTTTTTTACTTTACCACCTCAGCGCATTTAGCGAAGCGGTTTCTTTGGCACGTCTTGTCGAAGCAGAGATCGTGTTTCCCCTTAATCCAGGATTCTCATCAATACGGGCGTGGGTAACCCAACCGCGTCATTGATGGTGACGCTTGGGAGATAAGCGAGTTTTACCAGGCCGGTGGGGGACGCGTGAGATTTCGCCTACCATATAAGGGATAAGGATTCACCTTCTCACCTACGCCTTCTTCCTCCTTTGCTTATCCATCTCCGCGGACCCGAGCTCCAGCGCCCAAGTTCGCGCATCTCGCCTCAACCTTCTCCGACCATGTCCGGAGCGGGAGGTAAATGGTTGGCCTCCACCGTTAAGGAGGAGCAAATCGCCCGATCAGCAGGCGCGCGGATACCTCTCCAATGACATCGCGCATCGGCTGCCCGACGAGGGGCAGCTCATCCCCACCCCTAGGCCCCATGAGAGGGTTGTCTTTCTTTCCCACTTCCTCCGCGGACTGGGCTTTCCACTTCACCCCTTTGTCCGGGGGCTTATGTTCTACTACGGCCTGGATTTCCATGATCCGCGCCAACTTCATCCTCAACATCTCGGCGTTTATCGTCAGGTGCGAGGCCTTCCTCTCGCATCCAGCCCCACTTGACTTGGCTCAAGACCTTCAATGTCAAGTCAAGGTTGTGAAGGGCATTCAAGCGGAGTGCGGAGGCGCCATGTTTGGCAAGATGCCCAACGCCCTTTGGTTCAAGGGCCTTCGTGGAATCCGTCAAGGGTGGCAATCGGGTGGTTCTACATCACCAAGCCGCGTGACCCTAAATGGGTGGCGGCCCCGAGTTTAGATCTGGTATCCCCACGCAGCTCACCTCCCGGAAAGAGAAGGGCTTCTTGTGGGGCAGTTTGAAGGAGCCGACGGACTCCAAGCCTGTATCAAGAAGTGGTGAAGAAGCTCGGGCTGGTTAACGTGGTCCAAGTCATGCTCGTCGCGGATTCTCCCATGCCAAGAGCGGGCATTCAATCTATGGGAGTTTGATCCGAACAGCACCAGCGCTGAACAAGCTCTTCGACACAACGTATGAAGGCGCTGGAAGGTGCTGTTCAAGGGCGCCGGTTTCACATCCGCGATCAAGATCGCGGATTTCGCCGCAGGCCAGCCGACGAGGTAAGTGATTCTACCCTTTACGGGACACTTGTTTTCATAGTTTGACTCTATGCGGTTTTAACTTCCCTTTTCCTTTGACAGACTGGATGAAGAAGGCGGAGCAGATTACCCGTCCGGCCCTATGCCGAAAATCCAGAGACGCTTTCGTCTAGCGAGGCTGCTGGTTCCGCACCGCACGTGGTGCCGGAGAAGAAGGCCAAGAAGGAGGCCACGGGTGCTCGAAAGAGTGCCCGTTTTCAGGTGTCCGACGACTCCGGGGCGGACTCCTCCCCCGAAAATGAGGAGGAGGAAGAGGACTCTCTCCCAGAGGAGGGAGAGAGGAAGAGGAAGGCTTCCCCAACAGGGGAGGCCGAAGGGTCCAAGAGGGGAAGGACTGTTCCTCCGGACAGCTCCGCCAACATCAACGTTGGCAAGGAAGAATGGCCTTCAAGGGCCAGGCCTCCGGCGAGATCGTAAGTATCCGGATTCCTGAATGATTTATAATTTCTTTTTCTGCGTCACATAGTGTCATTCTAACGCCGCATGCTGCCTGTAGTCCGGCCAGTGATGATCTCCCCGCTTCGTCGAGCGGGTCGTTGGCTTCGTCGAATGTAAACTCCATCCCGACCGCCTCCACCTCGCGACGCCAAGACGCCGAGGTGGGATCCCGAAGGGACCCATCGGGGAGGCTCGGGCGCCACAAGGCGCCCTCCGGACTTTGCGCCGACTCCACAATGAACCCGCAGTGGTTCCGAGTCCGGCAGCGCCCTTCGATCGAAGGGCAAGACCGTGACACCGGCGGCTTCCGTCCAACCGGAGGCGCCGGGCAATTTGTTGGAGGCGCTGCAGAGCGCTTCCATCGAGGAAGAACACCACACTATTATGAGTGCAGTGATTCAGAAGGTGCAGCTCGCCAAAGGCGGGCTGACCGAAGCCTGCAATAGCCTTCTATCAGGCTTTGAGGTAAGAAGTTAGAAATATGCAATGTAATACCGCATAGACAGTAGCCCCTGATGCTCGGTTCGGTGTTCGGAAAGAAAAGCCGGATTGAGGATCTTAAGAAAGATATACGCAGGGTTGCTAAAAAATTATGTCAATATGGGTTGCAGGCTGCGCTGCTGACCTCTGCCGCACTTACTGCGGAGGTCGGTGCGTTGAAGCAGGAGCTCGAGCGGTCCGGGCAAGAGCTCGGCCGCGCCAGGAAGCAGCTCCAAGACAAAGAAGGTGAGTAACACCGCTTTGAATTTGTACCTTACAGAAAAGGATTTAGGTTGCGACAAAAAATAACAAGGATAACATGGGTACTGCAGGGGCCACGAACGAGGTGGCGGCCCTGAAGGAGGCCGTGTCCGCGGCCGAACGCAATGCGGCCACGGAACGGGGAGAGCGAGAAAAGCAAGAGGCGCGGGTGGCGGTGGTTCAGCAAGAGCTCCAGGCTCTCATGGAAAAGCATGAGAGGTTGGAGCGTGACTCAAAGACTCGAGAGTCCGAGCTTGCCTCGGCTCTCGAAAGTGCCAAAACCGCCAAGGCCGAGGCCCAGAAGTCCCTTCAGGAGGTTGAGTTGATGAGGAAGATAGCAGCGGGTAAGGCATTTTTCATGCAAAGCAAGCATGTGAATGTAAATTACGTGTTTGTTACCCGAATTCGGAGCTCTCGGTATGCTTTGCAGATCTGCCTCAGAGCGTGTCTCGATGTCGCCGATTCTACCGAGCCGAGGAGGGAGCTCAACGGAGAAGGTCTTCGGTCTCAAGATATCTTTGAGGCCGGCCATTCGGTGCCCCTAGCGACCAGTCAAGCAGCTGGTCGAGCTTCACAAGGTGGCCGAGCAGGCCATGAAGGGCCTCATAGTCCGCTGTGGCTGGAGAGGCCATACACAGGAGCTACTTCAGCCTCGCGCGACGGCTGGTGGATGCGTGCCCCTGGGTGGAGGTTATCAAGCGCTCCGCCTGTATTGAAGGTGCTCGTCGGGCCCTTGCCCGCGCAAAGGTGCATTGGGGCAAGCTGGATGCGGAGAAGCTAATCACTGACGCGCCGCCAGCGGGCAAGGAGCATCGTACGCCCGAAATTTACTATAAGGCTGTCCTGAAGGGTGCCCGCAAGATTGCGAATGAGTGCCCCAGGGATGTAATTATTGAGCGAATTCGCAATGTGTTATCCTGTGCGCTGAAAACCTTGTTCATATGCGCTAAGCAACGCTTGTTTAATTTAAAATATTACCTTCTGTGCGGCCGTTTATTAAATCTGAGAGATTGCAAGTCGTCGGCTTCAGCCCCCATGCCACGAGTGCTGGGGTGTTCGGGATAAACTTGAGCACTCTTGTTCCCATTTTTGGGTCCATCTAGGAGGCGCCAACACAACGAACAAGGCAACCAGACTTATAGTGCTTGAACACTCTCACTTAGCCATAGAATTCTATAATTTTAAATTTCGCGAAGCCCCTAGTATTCGAAGACCAATTGGGGCGCTATCCACGCCTTCATCGGACATAATCTGAACTTCGTCAAGCAGCGTAGGTCTTTAAGGACCCGAAGGACCTCTCGAACAGCGACCAGTCTCGCCTTATCGTGCGGTCAGTTTTAGCTTTCCATCGAGGCGTTAACCCGCCTAACCGGGCGCAATCGCAGTGGTTCTCCCAAAGTGCTATCTTAGCCGATAGAACGGAACGTAAGGTGCCGAACATGGGAGCCGGGCAAACCCAACTATTGACCCAAGGCAGGATTCGGAGCTGATTCATATAATGCTATAAGTTCGGGGTGCCACACTTGAGAAAGTGTGCGGACTTTATCACACCATAAAGCGGAGGCCATAAGCCCTGGTGTGTTTGGCGTACCAAGATGCACGGGTGCAACATGTCGTAAATGAACATATATATATATATATATATATATATATATATATATATATATATATATATATATATATATATATATATATATATATATATATAAAGTAATGCAATTATAGGCAAAAGTGCTGCATTTTATTCGAGAAGATATGCTATCAGTGCGGAATGATACAAATAGTGCGGAAAGCAAGGGATTGGACGAATTAAAGGCGTCTCCCTCCAGGGGTAGGCCGCGGAATGTTGTATTTAACAAATTTAATGCTTGTGATGGAGACCACCTGAGTGTCCGTCGCGGCCTTTGTCCTTCCCTGGCTGTTGCATCATGAGTTCGGCAGGTTCGCCGCCGGACTGAGTTCTGGATAAAAAAGAAAAAAAGAAAAGAAAAAAGAGCGACACACTTGGGAGCCCCTGGTGTGGTCGAACCGCACTCTGGACCTGTTGTGGTTGTGCCCTTCCCCCTATGCCCATGGTATCTCCAGGGCGTAATAATGTACGCGGAGAGTTTCGCGAGGGCTGGGGTTGGGGCCGCATTGCTACGCGTGCACGGAACGTTCCAGGTGGTCTTGGTTGATGTTGCTCCGGGCACGTTTGGTCGTGTCCGGTCGTTTAACGGCCGGACTCGAGAATTGCCTTAAGAGGCTGCTCTGTACTTCTGCCGCGAGAGCCGCTGTATGTTCCTTCGTTCGGAGGGAGCGTTACGTGTTTCCATTGACCGTGATGACTCCACAGGGCCTGGCATCTTGAGCTTAAGGTATGCATAATGCGGCACCGCGTTGAATTTTGCAAACGCGGTTCGTCCGAGCAGAGCGTGATAGCCGCTGCGAACGGGACTATGTCGAAGAGTAACTCGCTCGAAATTATCCGGGATCCGAAGACCACTTCGAGTAATCGAGCTGTACAATTGGCCTCGACACCTGGTATGACGCCTTTGAAGGTCGTTGTTGTAGGTTTAATCCTTGAAGGGTCTATGCCCATCTTGCACTATATCCCGATAAAGCAGGTTCAGGCTGCTGCCGCCGTCCATCGGACTCGTGAGGTGAAATCCATCAACGATTGGGTCTAAAACCAATGCGCGAATCCGCCATGGCGATACTGGTCGGATGGTCTCTTCGATCGAAAGTGATCGGGCAAGAGGACCATGGGTTGAATTTTGGGGCGATCGCTCCATCGCAGATACGCCCTTTAGTGCACGCTTCGCTCCCTCTTGGGAATATCGTTGCGATATCATGTTTACCGCCCGAACTTGAGGGGGAATCCTTTGTCCTCTGTTGTTCGGGCGGCCGGTCTCTTCCTTGTCATCGCTGTGTAGCCCTTGTCACTGTTTTCGTGACTAATTTGCTACTCGCTTGAATACCCAACAATCTCTGTTGGTATGGTTAGCTGGCTTTTCGGGGTTCCATGAATTTGATAAGAGCGGTCGAGTATTCGGTCCAAATTGGACGGGCCCGGAGTGGTTCTTTTGAATGGCTTCTTCCGCTGACGGGTTTGGAGCCTCGAATCAGCGTTGACTGCCGATCCTCATTGCCGCCGCCGTTGATGCGGCGTTTGTTTTTGTTTCGACGCAACCTGCCATTGCGGTCCTTGGTATCCGGACTGCCAGCGTTTTTGCTGAGGTTGTTACTGCGAGCGAGCCAGCTATCCTCTCCCGCACAGAAGCGGGTCATGAGGGATGTGAGGGCTGCCATGGATTTCGCTTCTCCGCCCTAGGTGCGGGCCAGCCACTCGTCGCGGATGTTATGTTTGAAGGCAGCGAGTGCCTCCGCATCCGGACAGTCGACGATTTGATTTTTTTTGTTAGGAACCGTGTCCAGAATTGCCTGGCCGATTCGTCTGGCTGCTGGATTATGTGGCTTAGGTCATCTGCGTCCGGTGGTCGCACATACGTGCCCTGGAAGTTGTCGAGGAAAGCGGCTTCCAGGTCTTCCCAGCATCCAATTGACTCTGCGGGCAGGCTGTTAAGCCAATGCCGAGCTGGTCCTTTAAGCTCGAGCGGGAGATATTTGATGGCGTGAAGGTCGTCGCCGGGCCATGTGTATATGGAGGAGATAATCCTCAATCCAGACCAAGGGGCCTGTTGTGCCATCGTGGATTCGATATTAACGGGTTTGAACCCTTCAGGATTTGATGATCCTTTACTTCGTCGGTGAAGCATAGTGGGTGTCGGCGCCTCAGATTGAGCAATATCGCAACGTAGCTCGAGAGAGCGTTATCTGCTGTGTTCGCCCGCCGGAGTAGTTGTATCCGTGCGACGGTATTCGCTGCGTGGGTCGTTACGCCCACGTGATCCATAGATAGATCTGGATTGTCTTGCCTTGTCCTCCAATATATCTCGCAAGTCCGGTAGCGTTCCCCGTGGCTTCCTGCTTTTAGAGCGATGCCGGGTACGGTTTTGGTGGAGGGCTTGTATGCCTCTCTATCGCGGCCACGAGGTGGTCGGTCTGCCGTATTGTGCGTTGGTGATGCTGGCTCCTCTAATCGGGGGAGCAACTTGCGTTTTGCGTAACTCTTGGAGGGGCGTTCGAGTTCATACTCTTCGGCCGCGAGGACCTCGGTCCATCTGTCGGCCAGTAGGTCTTGATCAGCTTGAAGCTGTTGTTGCTTTTTCTTTAGGCTATTTGCCGTGGCCATTAGCCTGCGTCTAAAACGCTCTTGCTCGACGGGATCCTCGTGCACGACGAATTAAATTGCCGCCGAGGCTTGCCTCGTCTCCGGAGGGAGGTAAGTAATTGTCATCCTCGACCTCTTTGTCTGCCGCCCTCTCCTGAGGGCTTGCTTCTGCTTCCTCCTGCGCTGGATTGTGCTGGAGGGAGTTGTCTTCGGCACTTTCTGGGGTATTATTATCTCCTGTGCCGGAATCTCCATTCTTGCCGTGGCGGGATTTAGAGCGGCGCCGCTGACGTCGGCGCTTGGGCTATTTCTTTAAGGAATCGGCCTCCGCTGCTTCTTCGCCGCCCCCCTCTTTTGGGGTGTCCACCATGTATATGTCGTATGACGAGGTGGTTTTCCAGTGTCCTGTAGGCACTGGTTCTTGGTAGTCTCCGGCATCGTCGTCCATACCGTCGATGTCTTCGGAGTCGTAGTCGAGTACGTCGGTTAAATCGTCGACGGTGGCTATGAAGTGGGTGGTGGGTGGGATCTGAATTTCTTCGTCATCCGCGTCCCAACCGTCCTGGCCGTAGTTCGGCCAGGGCTCTCCGGATAGCGAGAGATGCTTCAATAAATTTATGATATCGCCAAAGGCGAAAAGAAAAGATGTCCACGGCGGTGAATTCCATGATCGGCGCCCAATCGGATTCGACTGGCAGGGGCGCAGGAGGTTCGGAGTCCGGCAGGGAGTCCGGCACCTCGGAGTCATGGGCTTTACGAGGGACAAGGTAAGTGTTCGGATCCATCGCCGTAGGAATTGCGGCTCTCCAGGCGGTGTCCAGCCACCCGTCCTCGATCCGAGCGATCGGCTCCGGGCTATGAGTCGGAGCGGATTCGTGTGCGGCCTCCAAGGGGCTGTCCGGCGGCAGAGTTAGGTCATACCCATCGTGACAGCGCGGCACGCCCGGCTGTGGCTCGGATCCATCGAGGATCAAGTCCCCGCGGATATCGGCCGTGAAGTTTAGGCTTCCAAACCTGACCTGACGGCCAGGGGCGCAGCTTTCGATCTGCTCCAGATGGCCAAGGGAGTTGGCCCGCAGTGCAAAGCCGCCGAATACGAAGATCTGTCCGGGGAGAATAGTCTCACCCTGGACCACCTCGTTGTTGATGATCGAAGGAGCCATCGGGCCTAAAGATGACGACAGAGGAACTCTCAATGAAAGCACCAATGTCGGTGTCAAACCGCGGATCTCGGTAGGGGTCCCGAACTGTGCGCCTAGGCGGATGGTAACAGGAGACAAGGGACACGATGTTTACCTGTGTTCGGCCCTCTTGATGGAGGTAAAACCCTACGTCCCGCTTGATTGATATTGATATTCGGATGTTTACAAGAGTGGATCTACCACGAGATCAAGGAGGCTAAACCCTAGAAGCTAGCCTATGGTATGATTGTAAGGGTTGTGATTGTTGTCCTACGGACTAAAGCCATCCGGTTTATATAGACACCGGAGAGGGCTAGGGTTACATAGAGTCGGTTACAATGGTAGGAGATCTACATATCCGTATCGCCAAGCTTGCCTTCCACGCCAAGGAAAGTCCCATCCGGACACGGGGTGAAGTCCTCAATCTTCTATTTTCATAGTCTTGGAGTCCGGTCGATGATGATAGTCCGACAAATGATAGTTCGGCTGATGATGGTAGTCCCGCTATCCGGACACCCCCTAATCCAGGACTCCCTCAGCGACCTTCAACATCTTGATCAGCATGGGATCCGGCGTGGTCTCTGGGAGGGGAGCCGGACACCTTATTAACTTTGCCTTGGCTATCCACTCCTGTTCAAGAAACGGCTCCTTTAAAGGGCATATATATAAAATAAATGAATGAACAACTTGTCTAGTTACAGGACTACTTACTTGAGTATCTGGGCAATTGCAGCTTAGTCCTGCGTCCTCGGTCAAGTCCGGACACTTCTCTTGTGATCCGAAGAACAGTTTATGCATCTCCACGGGCGTCGTGCCCATAAAATTTTGGAGAGCTCGTGGTCCCTCCGGTTGAATTCCCACAGGGAGGGGGCGACGCTTCAGGCTGAAGGCGCGGATCACCATAACTTGCGCCATCTGCAACCAGATTGATCCCTCTTTCCTAGAGGTCTCGAATCGGCCCTGCAGCAAGGGAACGTCCTTGGGCGGCCCCAGTCGAGCCCCTTGTTGACCCATGATGCCAGCCGCTGTGGTGGACTGAGCGAAGGCAGGAGCGCCGCCCATTTGGTGCCCCTGGGAGCGGTGATATAAAACCACTCCCGTTGCCACAAACCAAGCTCCTCTTGAAAAGAGCCCTCGGGCCACGGAGCATCAGCACACGCTTATGACCGCCCCTCCGCACTCTGCTTGTTGCCCCTCGATCATCTTTGGCTCCACCTTGAAGGTCTTGAGCCACAATCCAAAGTAGGGGGTAATATGGAGGAAGGCCTCACATACGACAATAAATGACGAGATATGGAGGATGGACTCCGGATTCAAGTTATGGAAATCAAGCCCATAATAAAACATGAGCCCCCGCACAAAGGGATCCATCGGGAAGCCTAAACCCTGAAGGAAGTGGGACACGAACACCACGTTCTCGCCGGGCTCAGAGAGGGAATGACCTGCCACAGGAGCAGGCAGCCTATGCGAGATCTCGCCGGTTAGATACTCAAGGCGTCGCGCAGCTTTAGCACCTCTTCTTCTGTGGACGGAGGAAGACATCCATCGGCCGTGTTGGTCGGAGCGGACATCATCGAAGGTCCGGCGCCTGAATCTGAAGCTTTGGGTGTTGGAACTCGAAGCGCGAGGCGAACTCGATAGAGGGTGTAAAAAGGAGAGGGCCTTGGTCTCGTTATAAAGAGGTTGGATACCAAGAGCCCACCCCGTGGTTGACTAGGACTCGCCTTTGATAGAGGAGGCGTGCCAACGGGCACGGTTGGGTTACCCACGTCCGTATTGATGAGAATCCCGGGATAAGGGGGCACGATCTATGCTTTAATAAGGCGTGCCAAGGAAACCGCCTCGCTAAACACGCTGAGGTGGAACAGTAAAAAACGATTCATGTAAAGGCCTGGCCGTGGTGTGATGTCATGCCTCGGAATAAGTCAGCAGATCTGTGCAAAGATTATTCTCTCTACGGTGTTATGTGGAACTTGTTTTGCAGAGCCGGACACTATCCTTGTGTTCAAAACCTTCTATGAAGTATTCGGAGGAGGAACCCGCCTCGCAATGCCGAAGACAATCAACACGCCGGACTCGTCGTCATTGAAGACTGGTTCAGGGGCTACTGAGGGAGTCCCGGACTAGGGGGTGTCCGGATAGCCGGACTATCGTCACGGCCGGACTCCAAGACTATGAAGATACAAGATTGAAGACTTCGTCCCGTGTCCGGATGAGACTTTCCTTGGCGTGGAAGGCAAGCTTGGCGATACGGATATGTAGATCTCCTACCATTGTAACCGACTGTAACGCTAACCTATCCGTGTCTATATAAACCGGAGGGTTTTAGTCCGTGGGGCTAACAACAATCATACCATAGGCTAGCTTCTAGGGTTTAGCCTCCTTGATCTCGTGGTAGATCTACTCTTGTACTACCCATATCATCAATATTAATCAAGCAGGAGTAGGGTATTACCTCCATCGAGAGGGCCCGAACCTCGGTAAAAACATCGTGTCCCTTGTCTCCTGTTACCATCGGCCTAGACGCACAGTTCGGGACCCCCTACCCGAGATCCGCCGGTTTTGACACTGACACTCCTCCTTGGTTATAGTAAGAAACCGGGGGATGTATATCAACAAGAGACAGTAAAAAAGGTTTACGCAGGGTCTTAATCTGAAAAGAATCCTTGCAACGGGTCCCTACTGCACGTCTGCGCCTGTGTCTCCGTTGTGCCGTATCCTGGACGGGTGTAGCACGTTGTTCATCTGTAAAAAAGAGGAACTTAGTTTAAAAAGAAAAAAGATCGTGCGAAAGATGTACTTTATATTAAATAAACAGAGTACGATTCGAAGAATTGAATAAAATTGAGCTTTATTGTGTCTTGTTGTACATGCATGCAGCCCCTTGTATGGGGGTATGCCGCTAGTAGGCGCCGGACTCGTCTAGCCGTGTCCGGGGTTTGAATGACCTATTCAGTTTCTTTGTCTAGCAGAGCCGGATAGGTGTGGGGCTGTCAAGGCAGTCTCACGTTCTTCCGTGCTCGAGTAACACTTAATACTCCCTTTTAATGAGATGATGTCGCGTGGACCGGGCATTTTAAGTGTAAGAGATGCATAATGCGGTATTGCGTTAAAGCGGGCGAAAGCTTCGCGTCCCAATAGTGCTTGATGGCTACTTTTAAATGGGGCGACATGGAAGACTAACTTTTCACGACGGAAGTTGTCGGATGAACCGAACACAACTTCTAGCAGTAGGGAGCCCGTACAATGGGCATATGGGCCTGGCATTACCCCTTTAAAGGAGGTGTTGCTATGGCGAATTTTGGTTGGGTCTATCCCCATCCTGCGGATTGTGTCCTGATATATCAGGTTTATGTCACTGCCGCCATCCATGAGGACTTATGTAAATTGGAATCCATCGTTATAGGATCCAATATCAAGGCAGTCCATCCTGCGTTTCGGATATTTTCGGAGTAGTCTTGATGGTCGAAAGTGATTGGTTTTGACAACCAGTGTTGGTACTCCGCTAGGGTAGTATGTGCGGCGCGCGTCTTAATGGGCGCCGCTCTGTTTTTTCCTTTTATCATGTGAAGTGAGTTTACTGTTTTAACCTCTTGCCGGAAATTCTTTTGTTTTCCGGTGCTCTGCTTATGGGGTTCGTCATCATCCTCACTTGGTGTGTCGAGCCCTTGTGTTCGTGTTGAGTCTGCGGACTGTTTGAAGACCCAACAATCTCTGTGGGTATGGTTTGCGTGCTTCCCAGAGTCTGTGGATTTGACATATCTTGTCCAAGATTTTGTTTAAGTTGGATAGCTCATCGCTATTGTCCTTAAGGGGCAGTTTTTTATTGTTCTACCGTGAGCTTTTGAATATGGCGTTGACTGCCGCACTATTTGGACCGTTCCCTTTAATCCGGTGCTGGTCCATGTTGCGCCGTGGTTTCCCATTTCCATCCCTGACTTCAGATGTACTTGGGTCGCTGGTGCTGCATCTTGCTAGCCAGCTATCCTCTTCCGCGCAAAAGCGGGTCATGAGGCTTGTTAATGCGGCCATTGTTCTTGGCTTTTCTTGGCCGAGGTGTCTGGCGAGCCATTCGTCTCGGACGTTGTGTTTGAAGGCTGCTAAGGCTTCGGCGTCTGGACAATCGACTATTTGGTTCTTTTAGTAAGGAACCTGTGCGAAATTTCGGGCTGACTCTCCGGGCTGTTGAGTTATGTGACTTAGATCGCTCGCATCCGGAGGGCGGACATAGGTTCCCTGAAAATTTGCCCGAAACGCATCCTCGAGCTCTTCCCAGCTTCCAGTGGTATTTTCGGGGAGGCTTTTAAGCCAATGCCGAGCTGGCCCTTTGAGTTTGAGGGGTAAGTATTTTATGGCGTGGAGACCATCTCCTCTAGCCATGTGTATGTGGAGGATGTAATCCTCAATCCAGACTCCAGGGTCTGTTGTTCCGTCGTATGCTTCTATGTTTACGGGTTTGAATCCCGCTGGAAATTCATGATCCAGCACCTCATCGGTGAAACATAGGGGATGTGCGGCGCCCCTATATTTGGGTGTGCCGTGATGTTCGGATATTTGGCGGGTTGCATTGCTTTGAAGAGCTTGCTTTCTCGGCCCATAGATGGACCTAACTGGGCCATCCTTTTGATGTGAATCCTTATGCGGATCGCGTACCGGCTTGTGTGCGGTGCCATTTGCCGCTCTCTTTTTACCGGGGGTCGTCCATCCGACCGGGTGGCCTTCTTACTTTTTGATTGTGGGGGCTCTATGGCCTCCTCATCAAATTCGGGCAGTACTTTCTCTTTGGGTAGCTCTTTGTTCGGCGACTGTCGCTGTATTTGTCTGCGGTGTTGAATAGTTTGCTCCATCTGATTCTGAGCGCATCTTCCACTGTTTTGAGCTTCCATTTCTGCTTTTTCAGGCTACGCGCAGTGGCGACGAGCCTTTTGTGGAGGTTATTCTGCTCCAACAATTTGTCCGGCGTGAGATCGTCCGGACTGTTATCTTCGCTGGGGACGGGTTGTTTATCCAAGTTGTCTTGTTCTGACGATTGCTTGATAGCATGTTCGTCGTCCACCGGTTCGCCCTGCTCTATGGCTGGGTCTTTGTTGAGGCGGGACTTGGTTTGGCGTTTACGTTGCCGTTTTGACTGCTTTTCGAGGATTTATCCTTCGTGGCGCCCGTTGTTCCTCGCCTTCATTTCCTTTAGGTGTATCACCATGTATACATCATGGGATGAGGTGGTTGTCCAGCATCCTATAGGCGCTGGTTCATGATTGTCTCCTACATCGTCGTCCATACCGTCGATGTCTTCGGAGTCGAAATCGAGCACGTCGTGTAAGCTTTCGGCGCGGGCTCTGAAGTGGGTGGTGGGTGGGCGTTGAATTTCTCCGTCGTCCGCATCCCAACCTTCCTGACCGTAGTCCGGCCATGGCTCTCCGGATAAAGAGAGAGACTTTAGTGAATTCAGGATGTCGCCAGAGGGCGAGTGCTGAAAGATGTCCGCGGTAGTGAACTCCATGACCGACACCCGATCGGATTCGATTGGCAGGGGCGCGGAGGGTTCGGAGTCCGGAGAGGAGTCCGGCACCCTGGAGTCAAGGTCTTCGCAAAGGACAGGGATAAAGTTCGGCTCAATTGCCGTAGAGATCGTAGCCCCCGAGGCGGTGTCCAATCACTCGTCCTTGATCGGGGAATCCGGCCCGAATTAAGGGTCGGAGCGGATCTTTGTGCGGCCTCGAGGCACTGCTCGCGGCGAGCTAGATCATACCCATCGAGACAAGGCGGCACGCTGGTCGTGGCTCGAATCCGTCGAAGATCAAGTCTCCGCGGACATCGGCCGTATAGTTCAAACTTCCAAATCTGATCTGATGGCTAGGGGCGTAGCTTTCGATCTGCTACAGATGGCCAAGCGGACTGGCCCGCAGTGCAAAGCCGCCGAATACGAAGATCTGTCCGGGGAGAAGATTCTCACCCTGGACCACGTCGTTGTTGATGATCGAAGGAGCCATCGGGCCTATAGGTGACGACACAGAGGAACTCTCAATGAAAGCACCAAATTCGGTGTCAAAACCGGCGGATCTCGGGTAGGGGGTCCCGAACTGTGCATCTAGGCGGATGGTAACAGGAGACAAGGGACACGATGTTTTTACCTAGGTTCGGGCCCTCTCGATGGAGGTAATACCCTACTCCTGCTTGATTAATATTGATGATATGGGTAGTACAAGAGTAGCTCTACCACGAGATCAGAGAGGCTAAACCCTAAAAGCTAGCCTATGGTATGATTGTTGTTCTTCCTACGGACTAAAACCCTCCGGTTTATATAGACACAGGATAGGTTAGGGTTACACAGAGTCGGTTACAATGGTAGGAGATCTACATATCCGTATCGCCAAGCTTGCCTTCCACGCCAAGGAAAGTCCCATCCGGACACGGGACGAAGTCTTCAATCTTGTATCTTCATAGTCTTGGAGTCTGGCCGTGATGATAGTTCGGCTATTCGGACACCCCCTAGTCCAGGACTCCCTCACATACTATCAAAATATCGAACACATATCAAGTTCACATGATTACTTGCAATATGATTTCTCCCGTGGTGTTAGAGGAGTATTAAATAGCATAATGGATCGGAACATATAATCTTCCACCAAATAAACCATATAGTAATCAACACTACTAGTCACCCACAAGCACCAATATATAGTTCCGATAACAAGATTGAACACAAGAGATGAACTGGGGTTTGAGATGAGATGGTGCTGTTGAAGATGTTGATGGAGATGGGAGCTAGTCACACCACACAAGGACGCAACGAATTTCGCTAAAATCTTCGTTGAGATGGTAGCTTTACCTAACAGCTAGTACATAGATTCAACTGATAGTAGTATGAAAAATGAATGCATTAATTTAAGGAAGATAAATATATCTTCCATCATGAATATTCTATGGGAATGAATTTGATGGCGGGTCTATCATTTGGAAATCCTATATAAATAAACAAATGATTATTGTTATCATTATTAACCTATTTCTCTCAATGGAACAATGTCGTCACTATATGTAATCATGCACGAGAATAAGTCCACATCAACATACAGCCTTGCAAGAAAACACATAATTAAAGTAAATGAGTACTCTATTAATTTTCAGATTATATTAATACCAGCTTGCGCATTATTACCAACATTCATGTGTGTCCTTACGATGGCTTAAGATGTAGATGGATTTTTTTCTTTTTGCAGAAAGATGTAGATAGATTCACTTGATAGTAGTATCGAAAATAAAATGTAAAATAGAAAAAAGCTTTCATGATCGAATATTTTGTGGCAATGAATTTAATGGTGGGTCTACCACATGAAAGTCTATGTAACTAAACAGATGACCCTTATTAACCAAAATTTATCTTTTGCTCAAGAGCTCAGTTGAGCTCACAATGAACAGTAAAATCCAAAAATATTAAAAGCAAATTAAAAAATTCTCATTTTTTCCAACTATCTGTGACATATGTTTTGAATGCCTGCAAAATTTCATCATGAAATGACATTCATGGAAGTCATTGCAGAAAAACAAAAGTAACACTCTAAAATGCGTTCGAAAATAACATTTTTGGAGCATCAATTTTTCCCTTGACTTCCACAAATGTCATTCCATGGTGAAATTGGGTGAGCACTGAAAACTTTTGTCAATGTTTGCCACAAAAAAATAGATTTTTTTGATTTAAAAAATGATTTTACTATTCACTTGAGCTCATTTGAGGTCGAGCTTAGAAACACCATGTCCCTTGTTAACTTATTTATTCGAGCATGCAACCATGTTGACGCAACACGTATAATACATGCATGGGGAAAAGATCACCTCGACATATAACCATGTAGGGGAACCCAAATCAAAGTAAGTGCCATTAATTTCAATATGATGTTAATACTAGCGTACTCATTATTACCACATTTATGCATTTCCTTACTATGGTTTAAGGGAAGTCCTAGTGCACCATATATCTTAAACTATATCTAATGGCATTAAATAGAAATTTACACATGGCAGTGCAAGTTTACTATATCTTCACACGAGTTGGGTGTCGGAAGAGCAATGTTTGAAACTGATAGCTTGGTGCTCCATCATGCAGTTACTTCTTATACTTATGACTTTGCACCACTAGCAAACCTTTTCAAGATGATCAAGCTCAAACTTGAAACTCAATTTATCCATGCGTGTGTTGTTCATGTCTATCGTGAATTTAACAAGCCAACACATGTTCTTGCGGCTTTTGGCACAGGGCTAGCTGTGGACAACATGTGTGTGTGGGTTGATAGCTACCCAGCGATCTTGCCGTGTCCTAAATGGAATAAGAGTGTTCCATCTAAAAAACCTATCTCATTTAAGGTCTTTTGTGAGAGAAAAGTTATCGTATGTCTTGACTTTTGTGCTAACATCAATATTTAGATTATGTTGTGGTTGCTTTATCTTTCCTCATTAAATAGGCGCTGAGGGAGTCCTGGATTAGGGGGTCCTCGGACAGCCGGACTATATCCTTTGGCCGGACTATTGGACTATGAAGATACAAGATTGAAGACTTCGTCCCGTGTCCGGGTGGGACTCTCCTTGGCGTGGAAGGCAAGCTTGGCAATACGGATATGTAGATCTCCTCCCTTGTAACCGACTCTGTGTAACCCTAGCCCCTTCGGTGACTATATAAACCGGAGGGTTTAGTCTGTAGGACAACAACAATCATACCATAGGCTAGCTTCTAGGGTTTAGCCTCTATGATCTCGTGGTAGATCAACTCTTGTAATACTCATATCATCAAGATCAATCAAGCAGGAAGTAGGGTATTACCTCCATCGAGAGGGCCCAACACAGGTAAACATCGTGTCCCCCGCCTCCTATTACCATCCGCCTTAGACGCACAGTTCGGGACCCCCTACCCGAGATCCGCCGGTTTTGACACCGACATTGGTGCTTTCATTGAGAGTTCCACTGTGTCGTCACGATAAAGGCTTGATGGCTCTTCCGATCAGCGCCAACGATGCGATCCAGGGGGAGGTTTTCCTCCCCGGACAAATGTCCGTATTCGGCGGCTTCGTACTACGGGCCAACTCGCTTGGCCATCTAGAGCAGATCAAGAGCTACACCCCTGGCCGTCAGGCCAGGTTCGGAAATTTAAACTACACTGCCGACATCCGTGGAGACTTGATCTTTGACGGATTCGAGCCCATGTCAGGTGCACCGCACAGTCACGACGAGCACGACTTAGCTCTGCCGCCGGACGATGTTCGGGAGATCACACCTATGCCTACTTCGGCCCTAGACCGGGAGTCGATTGCGCCATCCGAGGACGGGTGGATGGACCCCACCTCGAAGGCCACACACTCAGTGGCGACAGAGCCGAATACTGGCTCCACCTCCTATGAGACCTGTGTCGCCGGATCCTCGGATTCATCCCTGGCCACAGGCCCCGAACCGCCTGCGTCCACGCATATTGAATCTGATTGGGCGCCGATCATGGAGTTTACCTCCGCGAATATCTTTTAGCACTCACCTTTTGGCGATGTGCTAAATTCGTTAAGGTCTCTCTCCTTGTCAGGAGGCCCTTGGCCGAACTATGTCCGGCCCGAACGGGAAGCGGACGATGAAGAAATTCGTTCCCCACCCACCACCCACTTAATAGCCACCGTCGACGATTTAACCGACATGCCCGATTTCGACCCCGAGGACATCGACAGTATGGACGACGATGCAGGAGAGGAACAGGAACCACCGCCCACAGGCTGCTGGACAGCCACTTTTAACAAGAGAACCTCCGTAGAAGGCTTATTGCCACTGCGAGGAGACTGAAGAAGCAGAAGCAAAGGCTTAAGGCCGCGTAGAACCTCCATAGAAGGCTTATTGCCACCGCGAGGAGCCTGAAGAAGTAGAAGCAAAGGCTTAAGGCCGCGGATGAAATCTTCTCAACCACCATACCCGTTAGCGTACGATGCGCTTCTGAGATATCCGCTTGCTCCAGAAGATTCATCAGTGCGTCTGGTCGCGCACCGGACGGTCCCGGACTCTTTCTGTTGCTCTCCTTAGGAGCCGAATACTCCGGACTTCGGGTGGCTGAAGGGTTACCTTCTGGCCTTGGCGGATCAGGAGAAATCCTCCGTGACGACACCTCAGGGTCGTCCGCTTTACGAGGCGGGGAGGCACGGGGAGGCGTTTCGCTCTCCATCATCTCCGAAAGAAGATCCCCTGAAGACGAACTCTGTCGAGAAGGGCTACGATCCAAACTACAAGACATACGTCTCGATTATTGTTCTAAGAAATGAAGCATGGTATATTTACTATAAAGTACTTTTGTTTACTTACAGTTCGGTGAGGGCTGGTCCCCTTGCGGGTACTGTGCGGTAAGGATGCCCTCCGGGGCAGGGCCCCCTGACAAAGGTGTCTTCCCTCATTTGAAAAACATTGTTTCCAAGTCTTCAGAGGCAGCCCTCTTCCTTCCTTGGGGAGAGGGGATTTCAGATTCTTCTCCCCGGTTATCCTCCTTCGCGGAGGCACTAATTCCCCCGTTTTGGATGAATAATGAGTGAGGCTCACTTTCGGCTTCTTTGTTCCTCCCTTTATGTTCCCCTGATGGCGCTTGATAAGGCGCAAGCTCAAGCATCCTGGCTAGTACAGCATCCGGTGAGCCTTCGGGAAGGGGGCCGAACACTTGATCATCTTCGCCTTTTTTATCCAGTCCTGGTCAAAAGGCGACTTTTCGGAGTGATGTTGTGATAAATTAAAAGACAACGTGTTCGGCCACAGAATTACTTACTTGGGTGTCTGGACGATTGCAGTTCAGACCCGCATCCTCGGTGGTGTCCGGACACTCTATTCGTGATCCGAAGAATAATCCATACACCTCTTCGAGCGTCGCGCCGAAGAATTGCTGAATAGTTCGCGGTCCTTCCGGGTTGAACTCCCACATACGGAGAGGTCGACGTTGGCATGGCAGGACCTGACGAACTAGCATGACTTGCATTACCTTGACAAGGCTGACATCTCCCTTGAAGAGATCTCGGATGCGGCTCTGCAATGTCGGCACATCATTAGCTGGCCCCCCGTCCAGCCCTTTGTTGACCCGTGACGCCAATTGTGGCGGGGAGCCCGGACGGAAGGCGGGGGCAGCTACCCACTTAGCGCTTCGGGGAGCGGTGATGTAAAACCACTCCCGCTGCCATAACTTGGATGTCTCCGGGAAGGAGCCCTTTGGCCATGGAGCATCGGAGCCTTTGTTTATTATGGCACCTCCGCACTCTGCGTGTCGCCCCTCAATCATATTCGGCTTCACATTGAAGGTCTTGAGCCATAAGACGAAGTGTGGGGTGATGCGGAGGAAGGCTTCACACACGACGATGAACGACGAAATGTGAAGGATGGAATCCGGAGCCAGATCATGGAAATCAAGCCCGTAGTAGAACATAAGCCCTCTAACAAAGGGGTAAAGACTAAAGCCTAGCCCTCGGAGGAAGTGGGAAATAAATACGACACTCTCGTTGGGTTCGGGAGTGGGGATGACCTGCCCTTGAGCGGGCAGCCTGTGCAAGATTTTGGCGGTCAGGTACCTGGCTTCTCTTAGCTTCTTGATGTCCTCCTCTGTGATAGAGGAGGCCATCCACCGGCCTTGAAGGTTGGATCCGGACATGATTGAAGGTCCGAAGCGCTTAGCCTTAGCCTTGAGTATTAGAATTCAAGGTGGGAGGAAAGGAAGGATCGAGCGCGAGAAAAAAAGGACAGGCCTTGGCCCCTTTATAAAGGGGGTGAATATCAAGTGTCCTCCGTGTGGCCGTTTGGAACTTGCCTAAAATCGAGGAATCATACCAGCAAGCACGATTGGGTTACCCACACCCGTATTGATGAGAATCCCATGAAAAGAGGGACACGATCTCTGCTTCGACATGACGTGCCAATAAAACCGCCTCGCAACACGTGTAGTGGTAGGCTCGGAAAAACGGTTCGTCATGACCAGACTACGGCAGAACGTCACGTTATGAAAAGCTGTCAGCAGATTAGATTTGTGGATATATTATTCTCTCTACGGTGGAATGTGGAATTTGTTTTGCAGAGCCGGACACTATCCTTGTGTTCAAAATCTTCTATGGAATATTCGGAGGAGGAACCCGCCTTGCAATACCAAAGACAATCTGCGCGCCGTACTCATCGTCATTGAAGCCTGGTTCAAGGGCTACTGTGGGAGTCCTGGATTAGGGGGTCCTCGGACAGCCGGACTATATCCTTTGGCTGGACTGTTGGACTATGAAGATACAAGATTAAAGACTTCGTCCCGTGTCCGGGTGGGACTCCCCTTGGCGTGGAAGGCAAGCTTGGCAATACGGATATGTAGATCTCCTCCCTTGTAACCGAATCTGTGTAACCCTAGCCCCCTCTGGTATCTGTATAAACCGGAGGGTTTAGTCCGTAGGACAACGACAATCATACCATAGGCTAGCTTCTAGGGTTTAGCCTCTACGATCTCGTGGTAGATCAACTCTCGTAAAACTCATATCATCAAGATAAATCAAGCAGGAAGTAGGGTATTACCTCCTCGAGAGGGCCCGAACCTGGGTAAACATCGTGTCCCCCGCCTCCTGTTACCATCCGCCTTAGACGCACAGTTTGGGACCCCCTACCCGAGATCCGCTGGTTTTGACACCGGCAGGCGCCACATCAGATTTTTATCTATGAAATTGTGCTAAGATACAAACATTGGGAGTGTCGTAAGATGTAATAGATAGATTCATTCACAGGAACCAATACTCGAAGTAAATAAGTAGTGTGGAAAATAAATGCATTCAATTAAGAAAAATAAATATAGCTTCCATCATGACCGAATATTTTGCGGCAATGAATTTAATGGAGAGTCTATCGCTTACAAAATCATCAATAAAAGGAAGTCTCCCCACCATATGACCACAATCAAAGTAGAATAGAAGTATATATTGATATGTGCTTGATACCATCGACATGATGTGGTCTCTTGACAAGAAACCTAGGCCCGACAGACTGGCCCACAATGGTCCAATCGTTCGGTTGTTAGGCCTAACAGTCCTAAAAGGAAAAGAGGCATGGTCCGCGCATGCCAGGATCAAGGAGATCAAACGACTTGAAGTGATAGGACTGCAATGAATAAGGGAGGCCCCACCCACGAGATCAGAGCCTGCAGAGGTAGAGTTCACCACATGTGACCTCCGCCATGCTCGGGGGCTACTGACGGGGACACAACCCGGGGGTGGCTCAACAAGATGGCGCCCTAATCCGGCCCGTGGAGCCCAGCAAGTGGAGGAACCAACTTATAGGGATCTTTGCCCCCAAGTCAAGAAGTGCGGTGGCCTAAATTGCATCAACCCCTTGTAACCCTAACTGAGGGAGTCCTGGATAAGGGGGTCCTCGGACAACCAGACTATATGCTTTGGCCGGACTGTTGGACTATGAAGATACAAGATTGAAGGCTTCGTCCCGTGTCCGGGTGGGACTCTCCTTTGCGTGGAAGGCAAGCTTGGCAATTCGGATATGTAGATCTCCTCCCTTGTAACCGACTCTGTGTAACCCTAGCCCCCTCCGGTGTCTATATAAGCCAGAGGGTTTAGTCCGTAGGACAACAACAATCGTAATCATATGCTAGCTTCTAGGGTTTAGCCTCTACGATCTCGTGGTATATCAACTCTTGTAATATTCATATCATCAAGATCAATCAAGCAGGAAGTAGGGTATTACCTCCATCGAGAGGGCCCGAACCTGGGTAAACATTGTGTCCCCCGCCTCTTGTTACCATCAGCCTTAGACGCACAGTTCGGGACCCCCTACTCGAGATCCGCCGGTTTTGACACCGACATTGGTGCTTTCATTGAGAGTTCCACTGTGCCGTCATGATAAAGGCTTGATGGCTCCTTTGATCATCGGCAACGATGCGATCCAGGGTGAGGTTTTTCTCCCCGGACTGATCTTCGTATTTGGCGGCTTCGTACTATGGGCCAACTCGCTTGGCCATCCGGAGCAGATCGAGAGCTATGCCCCTGGCCGTCAGGTCAGGTTTGGAAGCTTGAACTATACTGCCGACATCCACGGAGGCTTGATCTTCGACGGATTCGAGCCCATGTCAGGTGCGCCGCACAGTCACGACGAGCATGACTTAGCTCTGCCGTCGGTCGGTGTTCGGGAGATCACACATGTGGCTATTCCGGCCCTCAATCCGGAGCAGATCGCGCCGTTCGAGGACGGGCGGATGGACCCCGCCACGGAGGCCACACACTTAGCGGCGATAGAGCCGAATACTGATTTCACCTCCTATGAGACCTGTGTTGCCGGACCCTTGGATTCGTCCCCGACCACGGGCTCCGAACCGCCTGCGTCCGTGCCTATCGAATCTGATTGGGCACCGATCATGGAGTTTACCTCTGCGGATATCTTTCAGCACTCGCCCTTGGGCGACGTGCTAAATTCATTGAGGCCTCTCTCCTTGTCAGGAGACCCTTGGCCGAACTATGTCCGGCTTGAGTGGGAAGCGGACGACGAAAAAATTCATTCCCCACCCACTAGCCACTTAATAGCCACTGTCGATGACTTAACCGACATGCTCGATTTCGACTCTGAAGACATCGACGGTATGGATGACGATGCAGGAGAGAAATAGGAATCACCACCCATAGGGCGCCGGACAGCCACTTCATCACACGATATATACATGGTGGATACACCCAAAGAATACAACGACGAGGAACGGGAGGAAGCAGCAAAGGATAGTCCCCTCGAGAAGCAACCAAAGCGACAAGGTAGGCGCCGCTCCAAACCCCACCTCAGCAAAAACAGTGATAACAATGCAAGAAAGAATAATACCCCGGTCGACTCCAAAGGAAACGACGACCACATGGACCCAGCGATGGAGCAGGCTGAGCCAGCGGACGGCGAACATAGTACAGAACTGCTGTCTGATCATGGCGACCCCGAGGGTAAAGCTCATCAACCTGTCTCCGGAGAGGAGAACAATCCGGACGATGATGCACACATCATCCCGGAAAAGCACTCGGAACAAGAGAACCTCCATAGAAGGCTTATTGCCACCGCGAGGAGCCTGAAGAAGCAGAAGCAAAGGCTTAAGGCCGCGTAGAATATGCTCAATAGCAGATGGAATAAAGTGCTTGACACTGAAGAAAAGTATGGCGGCAGTCGCCACACAAAGGGCTATCCAAAGCGCAAGCTGCTGCCTGAATTCGATGAAGAGGCTTTAGAGCCCATTCAGCCGAAAAATAAAACGGCCGATCAGCCGGATCGACCACCCCGTGGCCGCGACAGGGCTGCTAACGATGTCGCACACAAGTCAGAACACGATTTACGTGAAGACCTGCACAAAAAATCCGGTTCGGCCAGGTCCATCTACGGATCTAGGAAGCGCGCTCCGGCACAGAATCATGGCCGCCCAAACGACTATACTGACCGAACAACAGCTCGGAATCAAAACAAAACGCTACAACCCGTCCGAAGAATGCCATGACACATCCAAATACAGGGGTGCTGCGCACCCCCTATGCTTCACCGATGAGGTGATGGACCACGAATTTCCAGAGGGATTTAAACCCGTGAACATAGGGGCATACGACGAAACGACAGACCCTGGGGTCTGGATTGAGGACTTTATACTTCACATCCACATGGCTCGCGGCGATGATCTCCACGCCATCAAATACCTGCCCCTCAAGTTGAAAGGACCAGCTCGGCACTGGCTAAAAAGCCTCCCCGAAAACTCAATTGGAAGCTGGGAGGAGCTTGAGGACGCTTTTAGGGCAAATTTATAAGGGACCTATGTCCGACCTCCAAACGCGGACGATTTAAGTCACATAATTCAACAGCCCGGAGAGTCATCCTGAAAGCTTTGGAACAGATTTGTCACGAAGAAGAATCAAATCGTCGCCTGCCCGGACGCCGAAGCCTTAGCGGCTTTCAAACACAGTTTCCGGGATGAATGGCTCGCCAGACACCTCGGCTAAGAAAAACTAAGGACGATGACAGCCCTAACAAACCTTATGACCCGCTTTTGCGCGGGCGAAGACAGCTGGCTGGCCCGTAGCGGCACCTGCAACCGAGGCACATCCGAAGTCAGGGATGGCAACGGGAAACCACGACGCAATAAAAGCAAGCGTCGAA